>CP080482.1:7500-250000 GCA_020844145.1 Sarcoptes scabiei | reverse complement strand
GGACAGTGTTTGTTGTTTCGATTCTTATTGTTTGTTCTATCGGTGGAAGTAGAATTTATTTCGATCAGAATCAGATTCCAAACGATTGATCAAAGTAATCGTTTCGTTCTGTGTTCTCTGATCGAAATCAGAGAGCACGAATACAATACTCGGACCGGAGAGGAGAAGAAGGAGAGAAAAAATCTCAATTCAAAACGATTCCGAGTGAGACAGTACCGAAGCCAAATGAAATATCTTAGGTTTTTATTTCTGCTTTCTTAAAAATCATTGTACAATAGTGTGCCTACTCTGATTTTTTGACAAAGAAAAATGAAGCCAAAAATTTGGAGCTAATTTTTCCGGCACCAAAAAAAAAAAAAAAAGAAATGGTAAATGATCTTTATTGGTTGATGGTGTTCAAAACAGCAGAAAGAAAGGAAAAAGAAAAGAAAAGAAAAAACATTAGAGTAGAACATTGGGCCTAGAATTTTTTTCTTTCTTTTCGCTACTTTTGTACCTTTTTTTTATTTTTTTTCTCGAGGTTCGATCGATAAGATCTCTACGATCACCATGGTACAGTATCGAAATACCGAGAAGAGGGGAAAAAAATAAGCCAGACAATTGGGTACCAAAAAAAAAAAAAAAAAAAAAAAAAACAGAGTGACTGAGTTCTCTCTCTCTCTCTCTCGCGACTGATTTCCTTTTCCGACTTTTTTTTTTTAACTTTTCGACTTTCTCTCGGAAAAGATTTCTATCTAAACTGACAGCTACAAAACGTTTCGATGTCTCTTTCTCTCTCTCTCTTTCACTCCGGTTTTTAATCCTCGATCAAATGAAGTGATGAAGTGTTTGCATCTAGTTGTGAGAGAGAGAGAGAGAGAGAGAAAGAGAGAGAGAGAAAATCTTCGATGTGAAATGAAACAAGCACAAAGAATCGAAAGATTTTATCTGAATTTTTTTTTTTTGTTTTCTTTTATTTGGATTCGCACAATCTATCAATGTTTTCATCACTACATTTCCGATTGATATAATTGATGTTTCAAACTAATTATAGTGATTAGATTAGATTAGTTAGTGGAAAATTACATCCAAATAATATCAAATCAAAAAAAAAAAAACAATAATAATAATTAAAAATTTAATACCAAAGTAATTTGCTTTTCGTGTTCGAATGTCTTCTAAAGAGAGAGAGAGAGAGAGAGAAAGTGAGATTCGATCTATTCGATTCTTTTGTGAATCGAAACATCAAATCTATTTGGAATTGAAAGAGGCTGTTAATAAAGTTCTGAATGAAAAGTTATAGCAAAAAAAAAATAATTGATCGCTTTGATGAAAATTCTTAACTTTGGGGAATTTTTTTTTTATTCGTCTTTAAAATTTGTTTGAATACGGATTGCATTCGGATAGAATCTTTCAAAGATTGGAACGAAGTAACGGTGAGGGAAAAAATTATTTATCCAAAATCAAAAAAAAAACTCAAAAATAGGTTAAGTTTCACAACCGAAACAATTGAATTCTTTCAAATCAATCAAAGTTTTTTTTTTGGTTAAGAAATTCTTTCTCTTTGAATTTAAAAAATTTACTTCAGTGTTGATGTATGTTTTGCTTTCTAGAAAAGAATCGGTTCTTTATTTATTATTATTATTATTATTTTTCGAATTTCTCTTTTGATGAAGAGAGAAATTCGAAAAAAATTTTTTTTCTTTTTTTTCTTTCCACAGAATTTTTTTCTTTCACTCGTCCTTGAAACAATTTCTATTGGTCTAATTTACATTTAATAGTTAGTTCTATTCGATTCTAGAAATTAGATTGAAGTCATAAACATTAATGCAATAGTATTTTTTTGTTAATGATAATAATAATAATTAAAACACCAAACTATTCTAGCTATCTAAGATAGGTTTGGTGAATAAATTTTGCACGAAACACGAAACACGAAACAAATGCAAGGTGGTGGTGTAAGGAAAAGAAAAGAATATATTGTGATAGTGTTTAGAACAAAGTTTCACTCCTAGAATTAGTTCTTTTTTTTTTTTTTTTGCTCTAAACCTAACATTTGAAATGTTTGGATGAGAAGTAGAAAAAAAAGACCTTGAAACAAGAAAATTTTTAGCTTCCATTCTTTGGTTTGAAATTTCTATTGATATTCTCTATTACGATCATTAAATTTCTGTTTTTTTTTCATTTTCATTCAAAAAAAAAATTTTTTTTTAATGATTTTAGTCTTTATTTATTTGTTTATTTTTTTTCATTCATTTCTCTCTCTCTCTCTCTTTGCTTCTTTGAACTTGATTGTTATAGTTTGGCGAAGAAATTTTATGGCTTTACCATAACGCTTTTGTTGCTAACTAAACTATCTGAAGATATCGATTTACTCATTCTTTTTTTTCCCTCTTCTCTTGGAACAGATCGCTTGGAGAGAACAACAAACAATCTACCTTGTGGAGGGAGAGAGAGAGAGAGAATATTTTGATCTAAAACTTTCATTCGATCTTCCGATATCCGTTTCTTAGATTCATCTTGAAATTGTTCCAAACTAGATCAATTTCGAAACAAACATTCTATCCAATGTTCAATTCATTCAATTCATTCTATCAATCGTTAATATTTTGATGCATTCGAAAAAATTCTACTTTCAGAATGGCTTCAAAATCAAACTGGACCAATCTCAATGGTTATATCTTTTTTTTCCACAAAAACTTCATTGTGAATCAACAAGATCAAATTGAATCAATCATTCCATAATGCAAGAAAGTATTTATTTTGATACCTCTTCTACAGTGAGCAATAATGAATCTTATCGAAAAATCGATTCTAATCAAACACAAAATACATTTCATTTTGACCAAATTAGTTCACAATCGAAACGAATATCGAATGATCTCAATGATCAATATCTTACATCCTCTTCGTCTTCACATCGTTCTTCATCAGTGCCAAAAACAATTGGAACATCACAGACGAATTTTGTTTCATCGTTCTCTTCAATATCATCTCCATCGAATCTCACTATGAACGGTAAACGAATGATGTCCGTTAGATATTCACCAAGCTCAAACGAAACCACCAACCTCGAACTTATCTATAATTTGAATCCTTGTGATTCTAAACAATATTTGAATAGTGTCTTCAATGGACCAAGAACTAAAGAATTTTTCAATCCGATCAAAGATAATTCACATTCTCAAGCTAAAGCGAATCTTAAACAGCGACAAGAGAATGAGATGTTTACCGCTTTGATCGAGGAACGTGCCAAGCAAGAAGCTCAACTTCGAGAATTGAAAGGCTATGAAGCATCAGCGAAATATCAGCCACCATTGATCGATGCTAATTTCACAACAGCGTTAGCTTTAGCCACACCGAATGGCACCATTCTAGCTAATCCTTACAATTCTAATCTAGGCTATGCATTTGATGATCAATCACATAAGCGTTCTTGTGCTCAATGGCGAATGACTTTGTTTGTATTCTATTGGATCATTTGGATCGTTTTCCTTATCGGTGTGGTGATTATTGTCGCTGCAAACACAAGAACGGATTGATTTCAGCTCAAAATTAATCTGTTTCCTTCGATTACGATAGCTGTGGCCTTGGCTCAAACTCAATTTTAAATATTGTTTGCATATTCTCTGTGATTTGAATAAAATTGTAAAAAATGCTTTCATGTGGTGATTAAAGTGATTGATCTGTTTTTGCATATGGAACAAATTTGAAATAATCGTATTTCTCAAGATGAAATCATTCGATTTTCATCGCATAGATTTAATTTAAGCCTTGATGAATTCGAAGCAGAATCATCAGAGTACATGCTCAGACGCATTGATCATAAATTCATTCGTTCGGTCAAGGTTGATTGTTGTTTTGTTCTGATGAGATTAATTAAGCTGATTTGGTTGAATTAGGTTAGTTAGATCAAGTCGCTGAGGTCAGATAGTTCTATTGATTAAATGAGGTTGAGTTAGTCTGGTGAAGTTTGTCAGGCAGATTAGTGAGATTGAGTGAGGTTTATTTAGTCAAAGTGGTCGATTAGATGAGGTTAGGTCAAGTTGATGAATTCGGTGGGGCAAGGTTAGACAGGTCGATTAGGTGAGGTTAGGTTAGTCGGATGAATTTGGTAAGATAAGGATAGTCAGGTCGATTAGGTGAGGTTAGGTTAGTTAAGTCAAGTTGGTCAGGTTGGATAGTCAGGTTGATTAGGTGAGGTTAGGTTAGTTAAGTCAAGTTGGTCAGGTTGGATAGTCAGGTTGATTAGGTGAGGTTAGGTTAGTTAAGTCAAGTTGGTCAGGTTGGATAGTCAGGTTGATTAGGTGAGGTTAGGTTAGTTAAGTCAAGTTGGTCAGGTTGGATAGTCAGGTCGATTAGGTGAGGTTAGGTTAGTTAAGTCAAGTTGGTCAGGTTGGATAGTCAGGTCGATTAGGTGAGGTTAGGTTAGTTAAGTCAAGTTGGTCAGGTTGGATAGTCAGGTTGATTAGGTGAGGTTAGGTTAGTTAAGTCAAGTTGGTCAGGTTGGATAGTCAGGTCGATTAGGTGAGGTTAGGTTAGTTAAGTCAAGTTGGTCAGGTTGGATAGTCAGGTTGATCAGGTGAGGTTAGGTTACTCTAATCGATATTCGATATTAAAAAAACAAATCTTTAATGATTGTTTCGAATAAAATTTATAAATTCTAAAATAATTTAAATTTATAAAAATTATAAATGATAATAATATCGTTGTTGGCTTTTACATCAATTAAACCAATCAGAATTTAGCACACACGCTACACGTCATTCGTCTAACAAAAACTCAATTGAGCTGTTTTTAATTTTATTTTTGAAAAGTTTCTAATTATTCAAATCACAATAGAATTCATTCAAACTTTAATAATAATAACTTCAATAATAAGGCTTTGATACTTCCATAATCCATTTATAGTAATCGCTTATTGCGATAAATACTAGAGGATTTTGATCGGTACAATTGGACCCTCTGGAAGCTAATCCAATCAACTTCGAAGGGCCCATGGAATTTCCCGTGAATATAGCGCCTCCCATATCTCCCACACATAAATGATTTGAATCAACTGGTGATGGGGTTGTAATCTCTTCGGATTGGGGAAGTATATTGATCTGATCTAAGCTATCGATTTGTTCTGATTCATATTGACTGACACAAAACTCATTTGGATGAATTGTGAGAGAGCTTGGACAAGTGACCATTCTAGCTTGACTCATTTGAAGTTTAGTGCTCAAATTTTCCACCAGGCCCGCACCCCATCCGGAAACAAATATTTTTGTCGATTCTTCTCCATCATATGATGAATTACTTAGACAAATAGAATCCAAATTGCCTTTCATTTCATCGAAATCGAACGGCATTGCTAATCGAAGGACAGCCAAATTGTTTTCTAAAGTTTTCGAATTATATTCTGGATGAATTTTGACTGCTTCAGTGAAAGCTTGATTAGGTTTTTGAGCACCTGGATAGGTAAATCGACGACGACGGACAAAATTTGACTCTAACAATGTTACGATTCCGGCGTTCGATCTAACCATCCCTGAATTAGTTCTATTAAATCAAACAACCAAATTGAATAATGGAAAGAGGGAAAAAGAAGAAGAAGAAGAAGAATATCGAAGCTTTTGGATTACTTTTTGACACAGCTAGCGGTGGTCAAGACGGCTTGGCTAGCAATCACAACACCTCCACATGAATGTTTCCATCTACCTTTGGATTTGGTTTCGATCGAAACTTGCCATGTAACGGTACCTAATGGTACATCGAATGGTCCGAAATGATCGGAATCGATTGAATGAAGACTTAATCCGCAAGAAGGATCTGGTTTTCGAGTCGGAGCACCTTTAACCGATTGCTCTTCTTTACTATTGGGATTGAATTTAGACCAATCTGGTAAATTGAAAGCGTCACTACAGTAGACAATTATTGAAAATAAAATCACAAAACGATTCATTTTGTTGATCAAAATTGTTGAGCTATGCTACAAAAAATTTTTTTTTTTCGCAATCTAATCTAAAAACTTTAATTTTTATAGTCGAAATTATCTTAGCATTTGCATTGAAAAATCATTTATGATCGTTAAATTTGATCTTTGAAATCATCATCACCATCATCATCATCATCATCATAAAAAATCAAAAAAAAAAAAAAAACGAAAACAAAAACAAAATAGATTTGTTATGAAACAGCCAAAAAAAAAAAGAGGAAGAAGAATTGCCTCAATTAAGGTGATGAGATTTGATTGGTTTCAAAAATCAATTTCTATCGCAAACAAATCAAAAAGTCTAAATAATTAATATTATTATTATTATTCTTTTTTTTTTTTTTTTTGATTTTTTCTAAAGAATTTACGTACGTAGAAAAAAAACAAAAAAAAATTGCACTAAATTATTGCATAAATTTTCCAATTCTAACATATTGATTATCTTTATGATTATTTCTCTCACTTTTTGGATTTGGTATTTCATTCATTAAATTCTAGAGATTCGAAAGAGTTTTGAAACAAAATAAAAAAAATTTAAACCGTTTGTGTCTGCCAGGTCTCGAACCTGGGACCTTCTGCGTGTTAGGCAGATGTGATAACCACTACACTACAGACACATTACTTAGCCAACTTAAAGACATCAATAACATCTTAATATCTCTTTCACTCTTAAATTGTAGAAAGACCTTGAAACTTTCGAAACAGACTCAAACTTGTTTGAGACGATATTTGAATAATTATTTATTCGATAGATTCTAATCGTATTGATGAAAGTGTAGCGATTGATGAAATTTTATCAGCAATGAATGAAATATAAAAATTGGAATATAATCAGAATCGATGAAAAATAATAATAATAATAATAATTTCAGAAAAGTCTTTTTCTGCTTCGAGTATTGTAGGGTTTACGATTTTCAATATTATTATTATCGATAGCTTTCTGTTCTGATTGAAATTGATCAAGCTTGATTGAAATCGAAAAAAAAAGAAAAGAAAAATTTGCAATGAATTTATGAGAAAAATTAAAATTTCAACCAAACAAAACTTACATAACTTTCCGGAGAGAAATTTTGACTAGGACGAGCTTTAGCTAATCTCAATTTCTTACTGGATTGTTGCTAAAACAAAAATTAATCAAAAAAAAAAGAAATAAGAAATACGGTTACATTTTTGAAAACAGAAAAAAAGACAAAAGGAAACCTTTTCAATCAAAACCGCTTTCTTTTTGTTATAGGCAGAGATCTCATCTTCATCTTGTGAATCCTATCGGAAAAAAATTTGAGAATAGATCAAAAATTATCGAATTGATTTAGATCACCTGATTATAAAATGGATTACCTGTTTCGAGTGATTTCTTTTCTTATGCAATGAGCTTAACAATTCGCTTGCACTTGCAAACAATCGTTTTTGGCAGCACTCTGAACAGCCGATTGGTTCCGTTTGCTGTTGTCTCATTTGTTGTTTCAATTTAGATTCCAACTCTTCAATTTTATTATCTTTCGATTGATTTTGTTCCCTTAATTGTTCGATTTCTTCTTGAAGCTCATCGATTCTGTGGAGCTTTTGTTTGAGATTCTCTTTCGAATCTATCAATTCACTTTCATTCTCGAATAATTTATTCTCAAGCTCTTCAATTTTCTCACATTTTTTCTCCAACAAAGATTTGAAATTTTTATTATTAATATCCATTTTTGCATTATATATAGCCTCTTTCTCTTCTAATTCTTTTTCATGTTTCTGTTTCGTTTCTTCATTGCCATTTTTCACTTCGGTAATATATCGTCGATATTGTGTCTCTAAAAGTTCATATTCTTTTTCTTTTTGCTGGAGAAGAGTTTCATAGTGTTCCACAATGGAATCATAATCGAAATCAAACATTTCAGATGTTTCTTCAAGATCCATTCTATTCTCTTCGGGAACTTTTTCGAGATTATTCTGATTGAAATGATTTTTGAAATCAGTCTTCAATGTCATTCTTCTCACATAGGATAAATTAGGTGCTTGACGGACAGTTTTGATACTATCACAAAGACTCAATGAATAGATTGATTCATCGAAAAGTACAGATGAGGGATTCAAATTGAATATTATACAAAAAGAACCTCCGTTTGAGAAGAGATAGGGTTGTAAAACATGTGTCAGCTTCGATGTTCTAAAAGATACAATCATTGATTCTCTGCAAACAAAAGAAAAAAAAAATGAAAATTAAATGAGAGCCAATCATAAACGTAAAGATAATCTTACTTTTTTTTCGATTTCAATGAACCAAGACAATGATTGAGAGCGCTCAACGATTGATTGATTTTACTCGTTTCTTTTGCTCTCTGTCCAGTGTTGCCAGTTTTGGCGATTCTTTCGGCACCAGCTAGATCGCAAAAATTTATATTGCTAGTGTACGTTTGTTGATTTTTATGATCTATTCGGATCAAAGTCAAACGAAATATAGAATGGCTACGGCTAGAATTTTTATTCAATGCTGTCTGCGAAATATGCTGTTTGAGATTATGTTGACCATAAAGATAAACTAGAAATGCTTCAGTTGCCGAAGTGACAAAAACTTGTCGCAATCGATTGATGTAATAATTTTTGGCACTATCTTGGCAAAGAAAAAGTCTTGGTTCGTTCTCGTTCTCACATTTAACGTTCAAGAGATCGATGATATTGTCGTTATAGATTTCAAAATACGAAACCCAAACACTTAGGCTTTGTTCTTCAGCATTTTGATTTTGAAATAGCTTCGATAGATTCGCAATCACTGATTGATGATCTTCAAGAATCTCTCGTTCATTGATTTCGAAATTCTCGATCTCATTCTGATCTTTTTGATGACCGAGAGCTTTTTCAATAATAAATTGTCTTATATTATTCTCATAAGATTGTTCTTCTTCAGACAATTTGATTCGATCACAGAACGCTATCGGTTTATATTGTGGAGGTTTGGTCAAATCGATTGCCGAAAAAGAATTGAACAACATAATCAACGATAAAGGTATGATTCCTGGCTGCTGTGTTGTTCCTTTCATTGTGAAGGTTTTGCCCGATGAAGTCACACCAAAGGTGAAAAGAATCGAATTTCGTCCGGCGATGAACGCTTTGAGAAGAGGTAAAGAACATTTTTCAAACACCTCGAATTGAGTATGTTGGCCATAAAATATCCGAGTGAAAGAGAAGGAATCGGATTTTTTCCCATTCGATTGTTGAATTCGCAAAAGATTCTCTTCGATACAGTATTTCTCACAAACTGTTGTATTCGGTCGAATTCGAAGAAAAGTTTCGATTCTTCCAGAATCGTTGATTCCTTCCAATTCATTTTTAGGGTCCAATGTTGTTGATACATCAGCAGTTTCATCAAAATTTATATTCGAAATCGAATAATCTTCATTCTTGGATAAAGATGAGCTGTAATCGGATTCATCGAATGTACAGGCCATCATTCAAATTAATGGAACAATTAAAAAACAAAAAAATAAAAAATAAAAAAAAATTTCAAATTTTTCACAATTTGAATTGAAATTTGGCCGTTGAAATGTTGGCGCAAAACGGACCAAAGATATTATGCTGAAATCTGATTGGTTAGTTTTAAAAATACTTCTGTTCATAGAAGACGAACATTTTGATCTCACATCAAGAAAAGAGGAGTTTCCGATTTTATTGATTATTTTTTTCTCAAAATTTTATTCTATTTGAGAATGAAAAAAAAAATCTTTAAAAAAATTTATTTGAATAGATTTCATTCAATGCGAAAATAAAAACTAAGAATAGACAAAGTGTTTGTTGTACTCTAATCAGAAACAGAATGGATCAGGCTCTCATCTTGGAACAATTTCTTAACGATAATAATAATTATTATTAATTGAACAAATAATGAAATGATATCAGAATTCAGACAATAGTTTTTTTTGCTTGAAAAATAATTACAGTTACAAAGTTGTCCGCTAAGATTAGTAATAAATCATATTGAAGCTGTTAACTCGCTCAATATCAAGGACTAGTTGTGTGAATTTTGCCAATCGTTTCACTAATTTCTTAACCAACTTATTCAAATCTTGCATTTTTAAACCAAACATCTTGTCTTTGATGATATAAAGATCTTTTTTCATACCTTTCATTTCGTTTGAAATTTTACCAGCATCACCTCTGCAGTTGATCGAAGTGAGATAGATGACATCCAGATTCGCTTGCTCGATCACTTCTCTAATCAATCTCGTTAACGTTGGCATAGAAGGATCTTGTCCTTCATTAAACATTTGCTGCAAATTTTTCATGAAGATTAACATAGATCTTAGATCCCTGACAGCATAGAGAATCATTTTTCGTAGAAATGGATTCGGTAATTTCGTCAAATAAGCTTTACACCGACGGACCAACATTTCCATATATTCTAGTTCTTGGGTGAACACCATCGAGTACATATTGATGTTACTTTGTTGAAGTTTTTCATGCGCTTTTTCCGAGGCTTTTTCGCCTTCTTCTATTAGCTTCTGGAGTTCTTTTTTCATTTCAGCCTCTTCATCGTCTTCTTTTTTGTCTTTGTCCTTTTCTTCTTTCTCCTTCTTCTCCTTTTCTTCCTTGTCTTTTTCCTCCTTTTCCTTCTTCTCCTTTTCTTCTTTCTCCTTCTTCTCTTTTTCTTCTTTCTCCTTCTTCTCTTTTTCTTCTTTCTCCTTCTTCTCCTTTTCTTCCTTGTCTTTTTTCTCCTTTTCTTCTTTCTCCTTCTTCTCTTTTTCTTCTTTCTCCTTCTTCTCTTTTTCTTCTTTCTCCTTCTTCTCCTTTTCTTCCTTGTCTTTTTTCTCCTTTTCCTTCTTCTCCTTTTCTTCTTTCTCCTTCTTCTCCTTTTCTTCTTTCTCCTTCTTCTCCTTTTCTTCCCTCTCCTTCTTCTCCTTTTCTTTATCTTTGTCATCAGGATTATTCGGAGCAGGATCGTCAATCAAATTATTGAGCGCATTTTGATAAATAAAATCTCTCAAACTGTATCGCTGAACTAAATTGAAAAAATTTCGATTAGAAAGGCAATGGATGATCTATATATAACTTACATTCATCAACATCTGATTGAAATGAATCGAATTCATTAGCCAGAATCAGCCCAAAGCATACAACGAAAACTAAAGAAATCAAAAAGCGATCAATACGGACCATTTTGAAAGAGTTCACGCAGAAATGTACTAAAATGTTTCACTTGTAGCGATTCTTTTATATAGAGATGTTTTTAATTATCAATCGAGTTCTGATTGAGAGAATCGTTGAGACTCTTGAAAATAAAGCTTTCAATACATTGATCATTGATTCGATTGAAATCTTAGTGAATCTTTATCAACCTGAAATTTCAACAAAATTCAAATTAAACACTTGAGATGTGATAGCAATCATTACTATACGCTGATGTATTGTTGTATCAGATGACATATTGATGTGATTTGAGATGTTGTAAGCTTTTCTTGAAACATCAATTCAATTAGTTTGGTATCGGTAGGCATCCGATTAAGAACCAAAGTGATCTCTTTGGAAGAGAGACCAATTGATTGCAGTTCTTTTGCTAGTTTATTCAATCGAATATCATCCCAATTCTCATAGGTTAGGGGCAAATTATCGATAATAGATTTTTGAACAATTTTTATCGATTCAAAATGACGTTTGAATGAATTTCGATTGAGAAGATTCTTCATCAAAATCGAATCGATTGCGTTTTTTTGATGATCTATTTCTTTGATGCGATCCAATAGGATTCTAGCTGCTTGATAATCTGGAACATTACAGATGTGTTTGAAATGATTCGCGGAGAGGTTCTCCGTTTGATTATCATCTTCATTCATCATGAAAAAAAGTATTAAATTTTAAAGTTTTTCGAAATTGTCGATGTTAAATAAAATTAGAAATTTTTACGATTAGAACAGAGAAGCACATGGAAAAATACAAAACAGATGGAATTGATTTACATTGAGATAGAACTAGATGGCAGCTCTAGGTAAAAAAAAATTATTCGAATATTTGGAATTTTTTTTTTTGTATTCAAAATCAAAAAATTCTAGTAGAAAAGAGAGACGATCCAAACCTAAGATTTAAATTTCAAAATGAATTGAATTTGCCTTGCAAAAAATGTATGTTTTTTATTTCTCTTGTTTATCTATGATCTAAACAAAAACGATTTGTTTTATTTTAGCAAATTATTCATCGTAGAATATACGCGTAAGCATAGCTTAAACTTGATTGCTATCGCAATCGAAAACAAACTAATTTTGAAAAATATTATCATTGTTTGGATGCTATTTTTGAGAGAATAGAATTATCATTGGATGAAAATTCATCGAAAAGATTTGAATCTTGATATAATGAATCATTCGTTGCTTATATTTTCGATTGGCGCCCATAAAGAATTTGGCAAAAAGATATGTGTTTGATGTGTGTTCTCAAGACGAAGATGGACTATGATGGACTAACCCATTCGAACTTTTCGTTTTCAAAAACGACAAAAAAAGTCAATATTAATATTTTCGATTGAAGATAAACAAAGCAAGGGAGCCTAATCCAATTCAAAAACTAAATTAGCGATTCGTAATCATAAAGTGGATGCTTAGTGATCAAAATGCAAATATCGAAGATATAAACGAAAGCATTCGAGAGAATATTGGCCGAAAAATAAAAAATTATTTCGGCGATAAAATAAACAGAGAAAGCAAATTTAATATTTTTAACGAAAAAAACAAATTTTATTCTGCATCGATGAGAGAGAGAGAGAGAACATCTCATCTAGTCTCATTTGAATGCTAGCAATACGAGCTAGCGATAAATTAGATATGTTTTTGCTATCTTTTTTTTATTGAAGCTAATAATTATTATTATCGTTTGGTAACGAAAATCTTTTTTTTTCTTTTGCTAGTCTAAACAAACAACCAATTAATCAAAAAATTACCGATTGTTATAAATCATTGGATCGAAGAGAAGTGAATGTCGACAGATCATCTCTCGACAGAATGATAATCGCTCTTGATGATGCATAGAGAGAAAGAGAATCACTCGAAAGCAATGATAATATAATCGAGGCAATAATAATTCTTCGATCTGTAAAAGTCAATCTGCTAATATTCGTAACAGATAAATGCAAAGATTTTTGTTATTTTTTTTTTTTTTTTTCGCTTCTTCGATAGCTATAAACAAAGCAAACAATCGACATTGATTGCAAACAAACAGATATCCAATAAAACTAAATTGGTTTGGCCAAAGCTAATCTAAGAACTAATATATGAAACTATATTTTTTCACTGGGGGGGGGGGTGGAAATGAATCAGATAAAATCTAGAATGATTGAAAATATCATTATGAATTCTTCTAGGAATAAAAATAAAAAAAAAAAGATTAAATTTCAATTCGAAAAGAATTTTTGTAGTTTGTTTTATTATTATTTATTAATTTTAATTTTTATTTTCTGATTTTTTTAAAATTATCAAACCAAAGTTAGATTTCTTTCCAAATAGAAAGAATTAATGAAGTGATTAGGGGAAAAAATTGATCAAGATGAAGATGTTTGTGTAAGTGATTAACAAAACAAGATAAACATTTCGAAACACTCGCTCGAGATCATTGCAAATGTTTCAATCAAAAAAAAAAAAAAAAAACAAAAACTATCAAAAATGAAGAGATTGAGTCGCAAAAAAAAAAAAAATAGAAGATTCAAAGAAAAAATTTACAAATTACATCAACAAAAACATAAAAAGAATGGCAATGGATCAAAGAGAAAAAAGGTATTAAGAGTTGAAGAGATTAGGTATTAATTAAAAAAAAAAAAAAAAAAGCAAAGGTAAGAATTAAATTATTGATAAGAATCAATCATTGAATTAATTTTCAATTTTCGATAGAGATATATCGATTGATCAGATCTATGGCAATGATGAGGATGAGAGATTTTACAACGTTCGCAAAGGAATCCATAAAGAAACAAGCGATGATGATTGCATTCGATTCAATTCAATCAATCTAGATTCGTTTCGATTTAGATCCTAGACCTTTTCCGGTTTGGACCAAGTCAAAGCGAGAGAGAGAGAATTCCATTTCGAATCAATCAACAATGAATGAAGGTGAAGCGATTCTTCGATGAAATGGGATTTTACGTTGTTTCGAGGGAGGAAAAAATTTTCAAATTCGAACCTTTCTTCGAGCAACGAACAACTAATGGACTAAACTCAGATGAAAGTAATAAGAGAAAGTCGATAGATCTTCGAAAGATTGAACATTTGCCATCCGAATGAAACCAAGCTCGAAAAAAAACAAGGTTTCATTTGTCCAATTTAAATGAGTTCATTAATTGAACTTCTTCCGGACATATCGTCTGATCTAGTCCATTATTTTTATGAGATTTTTTCTCCCTAAACGAAGATTGTTTCCCATTAGATTGTTTATTTAACGACATATGATTGTTACGAGAACGATGCCCTGTAAATGTTTGAGCAACAACAACAACAACAACAAAAAAAAATAGAGAAAAGACAGAAAAAAGAAATGATTACTATATTGGTCTCACTAGAATTAGGTTAGGTTAGATTAGGATAGGTTTTCGATATTATCAACGTACTAATGATGAGGATCGGTATCAATATGATGATGATCAAAATCATCACTATAGCAGCCAAAATGATGATTGTGGCTATCAGATTGTAATTGAAACGATCGAATGGACCATGAACAGATGCCTCGATTAATCGAGGCGATTCAACAGAGGAGCTAGAAAATCTATCCTCGCCACCAATATGACGATGTCTTTTAGAGCTATCATTGCTTTTGAATAGCTGATTGTTTGGATCATCACGTTGATGATCAAGATCATTCAATTTACGTTCCTCTTCTGGTAAGGTAGGAATTGCATTGATCTCTTTCAACGTTTCCATTCGCTCATCGTTATCGATCTCTGGTAGTCCAGGATCTTTGATTATATCGATATCGTTCTTAGATATCACCTTGGCAGCAGTGGTGATGGTGGTGGTGGTGGTGATGATGGTAGAAGGAGGCACTGAGGTTGTAGTAATGATTGGGATTGTTTTGATTGTGGTCGTCGACTGAGAAATTTGATCCATTTTTGTTGCATTATTGTAGCAATCGAATAATTCTCGTAGATTTCCCTGTTGAATAGAAAAAATTGATTATTATAAATTGTATAGAAAATTTAAAGCTATACTAAAACCTTTGGAATAAATTGGACTGAATCATTTGAGTCCCAAACAAATTCCATAACTCGATTATCTTTTGTGACACCGAATGTTCGATGATTGTAATTAAACATTCCGATAAAAAATTGTCCATTGATTAGAAGATTATTCATATTAATCCAAGGTTCATCCGCAAGAGACAATTTTTTACGAACTACTCTCTGAGTAGTCCCGGGATCTTGTGTATTGTAGATCGAAAAGAATTGCTCTCCTCTCGATGGAACATAGAGGCCGGAACGGAAATAGAGATCACCAGATAATATTCCTAAATGAGAGTAAGCATATCGAAACGATTGAAGAGATTGGGAAGAAAAAAAAACGGATAGAACAAAATTGATCGCCGACCACTTACCATTGGATGAAGGCCAAAATGATCCCATCATAATCGCACCTTCATTCTCCATCATATTCACCATGATGCCTGTCTTGTTGAGTGCATCAATCAAAGAGTCCGATAGTAATTTCTCATCCAGATGTTTAATGCTGCCATCATCTTCTTGCCGATAGATCGCTTGACCGTAGAGTCTTGATGATTTAAGAATTCGATCTCCGATCACCACATGTAAACGTTCTAGCTCTTGACCGATACTTGGGCATTTGGAGAATTTTCTACATAAATCTTTCAAACTGATTACAGTATCGACCCATTTGAATTGATCTGGTTTGGTTTGGAATTGGAGAGAAAAAAATTATTAATTTCATTCGATTTTTTTTTCACAAAACATAATGGATCGAATTCTCACGGAGATAACAAAATATTGAATAAAGAAGGAAAAAAAAAAATAAAAAAATGATCTTATGATATCATTAGTAAACGGATATCGGCTAAGCATAGTGCTTACACAATAGCTTTGTATCAAAACACAATCATTATAAATATTGGGTTTTTTATCGGAAGGGGGGGGGGCGGGAGGTGGAGCAAAGAAAAGCTTCACTGATTTTCGCTTTCATCAACGCGCATCATTTAACGAAGAGTATGTTTCAGTGAAACAATTCCATTAGTGATCAAAAAAAAAAAAAAAAAAAAACGGAAAAAAAAGGTGCCGAAACTCAAGCGGAACGATGAAGGGAGAAATTATTCATTTGAGGTAAGAATAATATCCACAATCGAAACGTTTATGTGTTCCATCATTAGTAAGATCACAATGATTAGATTATGACCACCATCATCACTGGCTTTCTGGAGTTATCTATCTATCTATCACCGGCTATCATCATCTAATCTTGTGGCGACGAGAATCGATCTGAATCGTTAATGTTACAAGTTGAACGAATGAAAAATCTCTTTTTTTTTTTTAATATTCTCTTAGATATATTGGGTAAAAAGAGAAAAAAAAGAAAAAGTTTTGTGCTTCAAATCAGAGAGCTAACAAACCAGGTACATTCAATGAATGAGAAGATTCGAAATCAAAAAAAATCTATAAAAACTATTCGAATTGTTAAAAAAAAACGATGCAAATTTTCAAACAACAGAATTGATGATCGCGTATGGTTTGGATTATTTTTTTTTAAATAGGTCAAGAGTTTTATTATTATTATTATTATTGTCAAAACGAATAACAAATAAATTTGATCGACCTTGTCCGATCTTTTCTTTAGAAATTAGAAAAAAAGAAGAAAGAAAACTTTGTATTAAAGATTTTTTTGATAGATAAACATTGAGAAATAAATGTAAATCTATCTCAAAAATCTATCATCTCGATTGATAGGTTTCGTTTTATCTGGTATCCTATGATACAACAGACAAAATAAATCTATAAATCTAAAACGGAAATTATACACCGCAAATCGAATAGATTACATTAGAATCTAATTGAGGTTGTAGTTGGATGACTAAGATTAACATTTCTTAATTGATTTGCAGATGAGAAAACTTAAAGTTTTTTTTCCTCATTTCAATCGAATCTGTCTAAGAGGAGAAAAAAAATCAAAACTCTGATCAACTTTGATTAGATGATGAGGGGAGCGGAAGTTCAAAAAAAAACATGCTATATATCAAGTTAATTCAGTTGTAGAGAGAGAGAGAGAGAGAGAGATGAGAATCAAAACTGTTTCGTTCATCATCGTAGTTAGTCGAAGAAATTCTTCATTTCTATTTTATTCTTTTTTTTTTTTTTTTTTTTGATCCGACTTTTGCAAATTTTTAAAACAGGAACCGAACACCATTGGACAAATCTTACGATTGTAGGCAGAGAGAGAGAGAGAGAGAGAGAGAGAGAGAGAGAGAGAGAGAGAGAGAAAGGGTAACGAAGAACAATCACCGAAGATTAAGACTGTGAAAGGCAACGACCTAGTAAATCGATATCTCTCTCTCTCTCTCTCTCTCTGTGTGTGTGATGTTCACCAAAGAGTTAGGCTTTTTTTTCTTCCTTCGGATACAAAATGTTAATTTTATTTTATTTTATTTTCTTTTTTTTTTATTTCAATGTCGAAACATTTTAATTACAAATAAACTTAGACATTGAAAATGTTAGTTAAAATTAAATTCTGTTCGGGGAAAATTTTCCAAGATAATATTAACTATACACACTTGGTGTGATTGATTTACAGTGATGGAATATCAAAAAAAAAAAAAAAGATTTATATCTCCCAACACTGGAATTGATTGAATTCATCTTTGTAATCTAAGCCTTCTTCTCTTTAGATTTTGATTAGAGATTAAAACTTTTAGATTTGTTGAATTGAATTACAATATTGTTGAATTTTTTTATCTATCTAAAGATGGATTGTAAACAACTTTACTTGCTCCGGTGTCTAGTTTAAGAGGTTTCACCTAACCTAACCTATCCAAACTGAAATGTTTCAAAAAAAAAAAAAATAATAATAATAATAATAATTTTTTTCTCTTGTTTTCAATTAGCAATCAAAAGAATCATTCGATCCGTTTGTGTGTGGTCTATTTTTTTTTTTTTTTTTTTTTTTTTTTTTTTGAATCAGACCCTAACGAAAATTCTTTCCAATCGAATTAGGATCGAATCGAAAGAAAAAGTAAAACTTCAAAACAATTCATACTGACCCGATTGGTAAAACAAATCGATTCGAGTGCTACCTTCGATTCAACCTTTGACCTCTGTTTAGACAGACAGACTGAGAGAGAGGGAGAGAGAGAGAGAAAACTAATTTAAGTTCTGTCAGATTATATGATGAAGTGAGGGCACGCTCAAAAATCATACCCGCTAAATCAATCAGATGTCAATTGAATAATAATTTGAACATAATTTTTCGATAGTTTTTGGATCTTTGATTGATTACACAAATCAGATCGAAACAGATCTAAATTTTTCGATGATTGTTCTAAATTGAAAATTTTTCCAACAAAGTAAAAAAAAAAAAATCAATTCTCAAAAGTTTTCACAATCGGAAAAAAAAAGATTTTGAAAACAAGGGCTAAAAAGAAAAAAAAATTCATTCCAAAATCTAATCATCAAACAGAGATTGAATCTCTCAGTGAGAGAGAGAGAGAGAGAGAGAGAGAGAGAGAGAAAGGAATGTAAAATTCCGGATTTTATGTTGTTTTGTGTTAATGTGAAAATATTTTTTTTTTGATTAATAGCGAATTTTTTTTTCTTTTCTCTCTCCTACCGATAAAGTTCATCGTAGAAAATAGAAAGATAGAAGATAGAAGAAGAAGAAGAACAACAACAACAACAACAACAACAAAAAGTTAATTATTATCTCAGACAAAATGGTCGATAGAATTATCAGATCAAAACTAAACTAAGCTATCCATCAAAATAGCTTAGACCATTTTGGTTAACTGTTTTGGCATTTTCAAAAAAAAAAAAAAAAAAAGATTCTTAAGCTAGAATTCTATATGGGTTATAAAACTATGGGTCAAACACACACACACACACACAAACACAGACAAACAGAGCTATCAGCTCTAATCATTAAACTGTTAGATATAGAATAGATACAAACAAAAAAAAATCTCAATTCTCGAAGATCGATGACGACGATCGAGATGGTGGATTCTTTTTCTTTAACGAAAAAATTCCAAACTAACTACACTAACTTGATTGCGTCTAAGAGAGTGAAGATTTCAATTTGTCCGAGAAAGATCAAAATATCGAAATATCAAAAAAAAAAAAAAAACAAGCCTTTGAATATAGAAAGATTTCGAGAAGCGAGAGAGAGAGAGAGAGAGAGAGAGTGAGATTTAGAGATTGAAGATAGCGAGAAGAAGAAGATTTATTCGCAAATATTCTTAAAATATTCACGAATAGAAGTGATAGCAATCTTTAGATAGGTAAATGCAAAAAAAAAAATAAGCGAGAGAGAGAGAGAGAGAGAGAGAGAGAGAGAGAATCAATCTTCAATCGAGATTGTTAGATCTTCTTAAGTTTTAGGTTTTTTTTTTTTGAACAAATTGAGATTAGCTTCTCGATTGTTTTTGGTTTTATGAGAGAGAGAGAGAGAGAGAGAGAGAGAGAGAGAGAGAGAGAGAGAGATGAGAGAGAGATTGGAAGAAAAAGAAAGAAGGAAAAAAAAATTAAAAAAATAAAAAAAAAATTCATTTCTTGCTTGTCTTGTCTTGTCTTTCTTTCTTTTTTTTTCCATACAAAGAATCCCTTTTTGATTCTAATCATTGGCATCGCATCTTTGAAACGTGTTACTACTACTGCAACGTACCGTCGCTTAGGGATCGTTTTGATCACTTGTAAAAATCGAAGATCCAAAATCCGAAAATTTTAGTATTAATTCACAAGATCAGATGTTTGTCATCCATCTAGATCTCGCATCTCTTTTTCTCTATTCGATCGAAAAGTTTTCTTTTCAAATCAAATTCATTTAAAAAAATATTGATTTGGTAGTAAAAAGTTTTGATAAATTTTAAATAACTTTATTGAGCGATTAGATCCCATAACTTTTTACTCTCCTCAAATTAAATCAAAGAAAAAAAAATGAGTTGCGGATGAAAATTGAAAATTTTCAAAACTCAAAAAAAAGAGAGAGAGAGAGAGAGAGAGAGAGAGAGAAAATTAATTAAGAATTTTGATTCGGTTGTCAAAAAAAAAGCGACAGAGAAATATTAACGACGGAAGTATCTCTCTCTCTCTCTCTCTCTCTCTCTCTCTCTCTCTGGGAGATTCGATTGTTTTTTTCCTTTATTTACAAAAAAAAACCAAGCAATTTGTTTGCAAGAATTTGGCTTATTTTTGGTGACTGCCAGTGAGTGAATAATGGTGAAAATAATTAATTTTTTTTCTCAAAATTTTGCAATCTCTCTCTCTCTCTCTCTCTCTCTCTCTCTCTCTCTCTCTCTCTCTCTCTCTCTCGGATATATACTCTTTGATATGCAATCCGCATCTATCGCACATTTTGTTTTTTTTTGATTCAACAGTGTTTCGCTATCTTCTTCCTAGACCTCATACTCTTGGTGTAATAATTATTTTTAGAAAGTTAAGTCTATCGAGCGCAGAATAACTAGAGAAGAATCATAGCTGTAGAGTTGTCGAGAGAAGAAGGAGAGATGAAAACAGAAAAGTAAAAAAAAAACCTAAGACAAAAGTGAAGAGCTACCGATTAGTGTGAAGTGCGAAGCAGAAAGAGAGAGAGAGAGAGAGAGAAAGTCCCAATATTCACCAGCCTTTCTAGAATAGATAGATCAATTGATTTTGATTGCTAAGTGAAGCGAATCTAATCACAAAAAAAGCCTATTGAATCAATCAATCATCGAATATTCTTTTTATTGTCTTCCTTTCAAAGAAGAGAGAGAGAGAGAGAGAGAGAGAGAGAACGCTGAGCTTCCGAGATTGAGAGATGGGATGGAATTTTTTCAATCTCCACTCTCTTTCCCTCTCTCTCTCTCTCTCTTTAGGGCTAGACTAAAACAAAAACAGATCAAAAACAGAACTAAATAATAATTGAAATAAATAATTAATAGTTTGATAGAGCATTTTTTTTGTTTTCTTTGTTCTCGTTCATTCTGAATCTATTCATTTCGAGAAGTGCCGAAAATTTGAAATTGAAATTTACTTGTTAATCTACAAAGAGATAGAGATAGAGATAGACATAGAGATAGACATAGACATAGACAGTTGTTGCATAGATCGCATCAAAGCGATCTCCATTTCGTTAGAGATCTAAGAAAAAAAAAATGCTATCCTTCTTAGTTTCGATCCGATAAGATTGATCATCTGATAATCATTTTTGGTAAAAAAAATAATTCAAAATTCTTTTTGGATTGATTCTAGCTCATTGTAGGGAAAAAAAAACGAGATCGTAGCCTCTCTCTCTCTCTCTCTTTCTCTCTGGATTGGATCCGTATTGAACACACCGTATCCGTAAACAACAACCACCTGATATGAGAATCGAAATGATTAGGAAGAGCGAAACCTCACACTCCATCACTGTTTTTTTTTTCATTCTCTCATCACACCCAATGCATCGATCTGAATTGGATTTCAATTTTCTGAAGAAATCGAAAAAGAGAGAGAGAGAGAGAGAGAGAGAGAGAGAGAGAGAGAGAGAGAGAGAGAGGGAGAGAGAGGAGGCTAAATTTTCTAAAAAAAAAAAAAACTTTCCCATATTCTGTTCTTCTCATTCTCTCTTTTCAAGGCAAAAAAATATTATAGTTCAATGATATTAATAATACAAAAAATTAATTGATATTTTAATTCTGTTTTTGTCTTTTTTTTTTTGATATGATATTACTTGTTGATCATAAACAAAATTAATAAATTTGTTTATGATGGATTAGATTATTTAGATTATTGTTTTTTTTTTTTTTTTGTTTTTTTTTTGATTTGATATGATGTTTCTCGACAAACATAATCCTCAAATGATGGGTGCTTTTGCTTGCTTGTTTGCTTGGTTGCTTGTTCGCTTTGTTCGCTTTCTCCTCCCCCATTAAATCTTTTTCCTTCTTTCGATGAGACGAGTATATTTCGAAGAGTTAAAAAATTTTTATATTACTATGAATTTTTTTTTCAGATCGAGAGAAAGCAGATTAGTCAAACATTCATTGTTCAAGAGAATCGTTTAAGATCGAGCCGTTTTTTTTTTTTTTTTAATTCAATAAATTTTGATGGATTCCTTACTGAAACAATAACTTTGATGTATTTATCATTTAAAAAAAAAATTAATCTTCTTTTTGGTGTGTGTGTGTGTGTGTGAGAGAGAGAGAGAGAGGATTCATTGTACTTCTGTGGAATCGTTTGATGTGGGTGGCATCACAAATCGAATTCTCAGAGAGTTTTGATGATTGTCTCAATCTCTGACAGAGATGTTGAAATTTATGAACGAAAATGATTCAACCTCGCCTAGACAATTTCGATTCTCAAAGTTTGGATTATAATCTTTTTTTTTTAAATTTTTTTTGTATGATCTGGTAAGAAAAAAAAAAATTAGGAAGAAGTAATTTAGAAGAAGAAGAAGAAGAAAAAAAAAATGTCTTCTTGACCTCTTTCAATCTTCTCGGATTGATTGAGGTCGATCGTTGATTTAAATCTTTCGAACAAGACTCGTTGTTCATCATTACTCGATCGGGTATCGAATCAAAAAATTTCATCTATCTCCATCATTAAGGATTCCATATCTAAAATCCAAAAAAACACCTCACCAAAATCGCTAGAGGTTTTGATTTCGAATGTTACCAAAAAAAAACAAAAAGCAAAAAAAAATATGGAACCCATTCAAGCATAGATAAGCTTAAGTGTACATGATTCAATACACTGGCTTAATTTTGGCAACAGATATCAAAATCAACAAGCCATGCAATAGATACATACAGATTCGATCGCACTTTTATTATTATTATTATTTTTTTTTTTTTTTTTTTGATAGCAAAACATTAATAATCTTGCTCTCTCTCTCTCTCTCTCTCTCTCTCTCTCTCTCTCTCTCTCTCTCTCTCTCTCTCTCTCTCTCTCTCTCTCTGTGTGTGTGTGTGTGTGTGTGTGTGTGTAGAGAAGATAAATTTGGTTTGAAAAGAAAAAAAAGCAACGAATCGCTATGAAAAAGTGATGATGATGATGATGTTGAAGATTTGGATTCTTTTTTCTCTTCCAGGTAGCGAAACCATTTGTCAACCGAAACTAGAATTGAAATGATACAAACTAACTAGCAACAAACGAACTGACTAACAAACTAACTAGACGATTAGATTGAAAAATGGCATCCGTAATGGACTTGATTGTGGCAGTACAATGCTCTTCGCACTTTTCGCTCGCCTAGAGAGAGAGAGAGGTAGAATGATAAATGCATCGAAAGAATATTGAAGATTGATTCACTCTTGTGAATGGAAGAAAGATTGCTTCATTCATCTTCGAATAAAAAGTCTTCAATGATTTGAATAATTTTGATGACAAAATTCAAACATCCATAGAGCTCATTTTGTTCATCTGCTTCTCGTTCTTATCGTTCGAATCGAACACCTATGGTCATTGCTGCTCTGTGAACTTTCAATAAGATTCTAGGAAGCTATCACAAAGTTACGAAGAGAGAGAGAGAGAGAGAGAGAGATAGAGAGAAAACCAGAAGCAAATGTTATTGACTTTCATTGAAGAATCGAATCGAATCGAATTTAGTTTAGTATTCTACCTACGTTTGAATTGCTTCTAGTAAATTAGGTTTGTTTTTTTTTCTTCATTCTGAATAGCTACGATTATCTTCGCAATAGGTAGAATTGAGGGATAGGTGAATGATCACACACACACACTCACACACACTTGAACAAGGACAGTTATGTGCAAAAATCTTCAATCCAATTGAATATCTTTGAATGATTGTTTATAAATCATTCGACGATTATTTTTTTTTTTTATCAATTGGGTTGAGTAAAAAGTTTTGTCTAAATTTGTTTCATCAGATAATAGAAAAAAGTGGGACAGAATTAACTACTCTGATATCCTAATATTATTATTATGATCTTTTTTCTTTGGTAGAGAATTGAATCGGTTTTTTTTCTCTGGAAAAAAAAAATACTACAACACCTGAATATTTTTTCCCCCGCCACTAAAACAATATGAAAAAAAACATCATTGCTAGAAATAAAAAAAAAGAAACACTGAAACAATTTTATCATTATTATTAATGGATTGTGTTTAGGGGGTCGCGATTCGAAAGATTCAAAACGACCACGCCTAGACCAGAAATATTTTATTTATTATTATTATTATTATTTTTTTTTGTTCAAAACAAACGTTTACGTTTTGAAACGAAAATATTTCAATATTTACCGAAAGGATAAAAGAAAAAAAAGAAAGAAAGACAAAAAAAAAAAAAAAAGAAAATGCTGGAAAGGAAATGAAATTCCAAAAGGCCGGTAATGTCGGTAATTGAAGGTACTTTTTTTTTTTTTTTTTTAGTTTCTTACCCTCAATTTTTGCTTCGTAGGCGAAAAAAAAAAAAAATAAAAAATAAAAAGAGTAAATAAAGTGTTGATTACTTACTTTTGCCAAACAATTGTTGAAGATCATATTTGTTCGGATAGAATTGTTGTCTTTCGACATCGAAACGAAAAATTGATCGAGAATTCAATGCGAGATAGATATCACGCCCGATATTATAGATTTGAATCACATTTGTATTCGTTTGACAGAAATACGATATCGATTTGTTTTTCTTTACTAAAGGTGTTGAATTGGTAATCGAAATGATTGCTGTGAATAAAATCAAAAGAAAGCAGAGAGCAGAGGATTTCGATTGCATTGTTCTAGATTTGGAACGAAAATCTCTCCGAAAACACCAATGAAATGGATCAATTTTTATTGATTGATTAATTTTGTACGATTGTTGTTGTGACGACGATAATGATGGCAATCCTAAAAGGATTGTAAATTTCGAGCATCGTATTCGAATCATGATCCGACCATTTCTTCTTTCACTTAGAAAAAATTCTTCTTTTTTTTTTTTTTTTTTTTTTTGATGATTATTGTAAAGCTTCGATAAAAATTTGTTGCACAAAGATTTCAATAGTTCCGTTTGGAATAAACTAAACTAAAAAAAAAAAAAAAAAAAAAGAAAAACTAAAAATAAAATTTTGAGCTAAAAATTTTTTTTTTTTTTAATCTCTCTGTATGCGGCGTCTGTCTGTTTGTCTCAAGAAAAATAAATAAAGAAATAAAATATAACAAAATAAAATCAAATCGAATCGATTCGGGTGGTATGATTTCGAAAGCTATCGAAAGAGTTTCACATAACGACAACAAACTCTCGAAAAAAAAATAAAATAAAAAAACATTGACAGAACGATTATGTTGAAGAAGAATTCATTAAGAAAAGAAAAGAAAAAAAAAAAAGAGATCTATTCGTTCTAGACGATTTGATCAGACTTGCTCGAGATTGGTTGGGTTTGAGGTTGTGTGTCTGTGATGGTGAATGCTTGAAACCGAACGATGTTTGATGCGATGATAATTCTGGATAGAGAGAGAGAGAAAAAAAGAAGAAGAAGAAGAAGAAGATTAATCAAAGTTAATAACAACAATCAAAGAAAAGTAAAGAATATGAACAAACAGATTAAATGAGAATATTTAGTCGTCGATTTTATTTCATTTCATTCCCACACCACCGTACACCCCCCACACCAAAAAAAAAGGTCAAAAAAAAAATTCAAATCAAGAATTGATTGCAACGAATGGGGTTTCGAATCTCGAGTTCGTCTCTCTCTCTCTCTCTCTCTTCTCAACTCAACTATTTTTAACTAACCGCCGCAACAAAAAAAAACCGATCATAAACATTGCCGTTTCATAACGATATTCGGTGATTGGAAAAGAGTGAAACAAGAGACCCAACAACCACATTCGGTTTGTTGACAGACAAAGATGTAAACATCGAAAACAAAAAAAAAAAAAAAAAAATAAAAAAATCTCAAACAAAATCATCTCAACGAGATTGGTCTGTTTGTGTGAGATTCTTCTAGTTTATTTGGGTTTGTTTAAAATTAGTCTCACCGCATCAAACATCTGTGAGTGAGTGTGGGAGAGAGAGAGAGAGAGAGATGGAACATTGGTCTCTTGCTCCATTAATTAAATTTGGAATCAAAATTCTCTTCACCTAGAAACGATAATCGAGACAATCATCCAGATGGTTTCGATTGAGAATCGATCTGAGAAACTTTCAATGAATTCATTGAATTCCGATTAGACAAAAAAAATCAAAAAAAAAAAACCAAACAAAAAAGAGCAGTCATTTTGTTTTTGTTGAATTCGAACTCGGATTAATTCTAGAAAAAAAGGGTTCCAAAGACTGTCTCTCTCTCTCTCTCTCGTTCACTTCCGGTTATATTATTAATATTAGACAATAAAGATAATCTATTTGAAGATTTTAGACTGGGAGATTGCGATGCTAAAAAAGAGCAAAGTGATTTATTTTAGGGAAAATTTTCAAGGAACCCTAATCACAAATCATTCAGCTAGGAAATTTTGAAGACAAATTGAATGTAAATGAAAAAAAAAATAGAAACATTCACAATTAAACCGATACGATAATCGTTGCCGATCCAAATAAATCTCAAATTTCGTTTTGCAAACAAATTGTTAGAAAATCTTCAATTTCCCCCCCCCTATCCTCCTTTGATTGAATGTGTTGATTGAGAGAGGATTCCCATACACGCCTCAAATTTTTTTTTTGCTTTATTTTTTTCACTCAAAATAAAATTACTCAATTTTCATTTCACCTAAATTAATTCGATTTAAAGTTTTGATGCATGCTGATGTTGATGCATCGTTGTTGGATATTGTATATGGATATTCAACATCTCAATCTCAACAATCTAGACTTAAAAAAGTAATCCGAAACGAAAAGAAAGGCTAGATCTAGAAGACCTTGTTCAACAAAAACCTAGAGAACGAAAGCAAAAAAAAAAATCAAAATCAGATCAATAAATTTAGTTCAAAAAAAAACAAAAAAAAAATTCTCTTCGTTCTTCGTAACTTAGGAGAAAAAAATTTCTGATTTATTTTCTATTTATCTTTTGTATTTCTCCCTCCTCCCCCCCCACTTTCCTAGCTTTCGTTCAATTTTCCAATTGATTCAAAGCTTAGCTCTCTAATCTGATCATCATTTACGAGCTCATAGAGCCTTCTCTCTCTCTCTCTCTCTCTCCAACATCATTATGTTTCAAGAGATTAGGAGAAGAAAAAGTGTTGCACTAAGAATAGAGAAATCTGAGAAGAAAATAAGTCCAATACTAGGAATTCATTCATTCGAAGTTCAATGGTGCTTATATTTCTAGCTTACGCAGCAAATGAAAAGAGAGAGAGAGAGAGAGAGAAAAAAAAAGAGCAACGAAGGTCATTCTTAAGGGCATACAGCTTACTGAATGAGCTACAAAAGAACGATAACTATTGTCATTAGGATGAATGACATCAATGATTAAGTGATTGGATACGATTGAATCATTGATTATTGTCTGATCGCCTGTATCGGATCGATTTGAATCCCAATCCATCTATCTATCTATCTATCTTCATAAACATCACATTGCCCTTAAACTTTGACCTTTGTTTGAAAAAAAAAACTTCACACAAACTCTATTGCAATCGTCGACGCAACCTTTCCTCTCCATTAGAGAAGGAATGATGGAATGTTACAAAGAAGAAGAAGAAGAAAAAAAAAGAAACTCAAAATGAGCGATGGGATTGTGTCATAGAAGGAAGGAAGGAAGGAAAAGAGAAGAGAGAAGAAGAAAATTTTAATTTAATTTATTCATTCAAATTCTTAGAATCGAATCAATTTGTTTTCTTCAAAAAAAAAAAAAAAAAATTTAACACTTTGACACATTTGACTCTCAACAAAAAAAAAGTTATAATTGAATCGTGTGTTTTTTTTTTCTTTTCATTCCACCCTAACCAACCTTCGTTTTGGTTGATGTCAAAATCTTTACTTGAGGTGGGGGAGAAAATTAATGACTTTTGTTTCACTCTCTCGCTCTCTCTCTCTCTCTCTCTCTCTCTCTCTCTCTCGGTCAAAAATTGACCATAAAATTCTCAATCAATTAACCTAATCTATCACTATAACAGTTACAGTATTACAATATTTATGACAATCAGAATGAAGATTTATGAATCGAATGGCTAATGGAAGAGAGAATAGATTTGTGGGGGGGGGTGTAGATTTTAAACTAAAAAAACTTAAAAAGATTTTTTTGTTCTCGAATTGTTTAACGATTTTGAAGATCGAATCGAATATTGATGATATTCTAATAATGAAGAAAGAATCAAGAATTTTTTGCATTCACAAATATACGATCGATAGAAAAGGAATTGTGAGGCAACTAGATTCAAAACGAATGTGATTGTAGTAGAAGTGTAATATTTTAAACAATAACCTTTGACCTGAATGACAATTGTTTTGTAAGTTAGATATTCCGTTAGGAATTGATGAGATTAGGTCACGCAAAATAATCCTCTATTTCATACGCTCTTGTTTTTTTTCCAAACAGAACGAATGTGATGATATTCCTATACCAATAGAATATTTTCAATTGTTCACCAAGATAGAAGAGAGAGAGCGAGAGAGAGAGAGAGAGAGAGAGAGAGAGAGAGAGAGAGAGAGAGAGAGAGAGAGAGAGAGAGAGAGAGAATTCATGTAGACGTGTGTCATATCATCGATTCAAAGAAGAATCGATCTTTTCACGCGCTTTAAACTTCTAATTATTGGAGAAAAGGTTTTGTGTAGAAGGTCTCTTTCTCTCTGTTTGTAAGTAAGCTACAATTCTACGATATTTTTTCCCCACCACTCTTGGGATTCAATCAGATTGACTTTTGACTTAATTTGGTTCGTGAAAAAAAAATCAGACCATCGTTCGATAACGTAAAATGAAATGATTTCGTGACTCATCAATTTTTCACCGCACACCCATCGAAGCTCAAGCATTGTGGAACAGCTGGTCCAAATCCAAAGACCTAAGAGTGCATTGAGTCATTAGGGGAATGATCGAATGAAATTCAAAGAGAAACTCAAAGAACTTGAAGCGAAATGAAAAAAAATCAAGTTTACAAAAGAGTCAGTGAGAGAGAGAGAGAGAGAGAGAGAGAGAGAGAGAAGGAGCATTTCAACTAGTTTTGATTTAGAAAATTAATTAGAAAAGATTTTAGATTTGATTATTATTATGATTATTCGAAAACAATGGTAGCTTGATGATGAAAATGTATCTTTTCTTCGCTAATCAGCATCAATAATTAAAACGAAAACAATCAAATCAGCATCGGCAAATCATCTAAGTTTGCTCGAGTATTCGATTAGGTTTCGTGTGAACAATCGCGAATGATTAATTTCGATGCATCAAGCCTAGATCATTTATAAATTATCTTCTCTCTTTCTCTCTCTCTCTCTCTCTCTCTTCGGGGAAGGAGGGGAAAATTTGCTTAAACTCTGATAGATTTCAATAAATATTATGAAATATTATTTTTTTGTGCTTTGTCTTCTTGAGAAGTCTTCGACTTTTGATCTGATTGATCGAGAGAGAGAGAGAGAGAAAACTTTACCTTATTTCTAAAGCTATCGAATTTTGAATTTGTTAATGAATTTAAAAAAAAACAAAAAAAAACTAGTGTCTATAAAGTTGATTTGAATATAATTTCTGAATACTGAATATTCAATTAAGAATAGCTGGATAGCTGAAAAGTTCCTCATCGACATAGTCTTCGAAGTGAGAAGATTCTTTTCATTACATTCTTTAAGATTCTTTTTTCAAAAGTATGAGCTATTCAATTTCATTCTAATATTATCGAAATTTTCGAAAACTATCGAACACACCCGAAGAGATAGTGAACATTTCATATCGAATCGATAATCAAAATCCGAATTTGTAGTTCCTATTTGAAACACCACAAATTCGAAATTCTTTCGATCAAACAATCCGCGAGTTTGTTCGGAGTTTTCAATTCGTAACTGTCAGAAAGTTGATCACACATAAATCGATCTATCGATACTACTTCTGTTTAGCTCCTCCCATTTACTCTGTACATAATCTGTATATAAATGCATATTCAATCCTAAATAAAGTCAGTCTGTTTGTTCAATTGCTTTACCTCACACGTTATCAGCACGATGCCTCGACCGGCAAAAAGCGTGATTTCAAATTCTTCTACTTTCGCGATGTCCAACGAAAATTTCATAATTTTGACTGGACAAGAAGTCTGGAACGCTTGGAAAACACAGTTGACCGCCTATCTTTTTGGTTCTGAGCTTGAAAGTGCAATCGAAGAAGAGTTGCCTGAAAATGATCCTATCAACAGGAAAGTCTTACCCAAAATAGTGTGTTCGTTGTCACCGGAAATTCTCAACTCGATGCCATCAACCAAAAGTTGTTACCGGTTATGGCAAGCTTTGCAAGCTAAATTCGAAGTCAAACATCGTGCAATGATTGGAGAAAAAGCCTCTATCATCATGAACAAGTGCATTGATGTTCAAAATATTGAGGAAGATATTGCCGAACTCACCGATTGTTGGCGAGCAATTAACTACTGTGAGACCATGATGTCTGAGAAATGCTTCGTCATGTTGGTTGTCCAAAAATGCAAGGGAAAAATGCCCTATCCGGAGATCTTTGAGTCGTCGAACGATGATTATGCTATGGATAAAGTTTTTCCAAGTTTGATTGCTTCAGCTAAAGCCGTTCGTAAAATCGCTAAACCTGATTTTGGTCGTATCAAGAGAAATCCACCTATTTGTTTTAATTGTAAAGAGATTGGCCATTTGGCCAAAGACTGTAAATCTGATTTGTCTTATCGAATTTTGAATAAAAGCAATTCTCAACAGTATTCTGATAGAGTCGTCAATATTGCTAGCAATTCTATTCTTGCTAATCACTGGATACTTGATTCAGGTGCAGACAGCCATTTTACTGGAAATTGGAAGATACTGCGCAATATACGACAAGTTCGAAACGTTTTTGTCAGAGTTCCCTTGGGACCATCTAGAGCGATTACTCACGAAGGCCTGGTAGATCTCAGAAATGATCACTCATGCTTTACTATGTCTGTATACTTCGTACCAGGTTTTCAAAGCAACTGCTTATCACAATCGCAGCTCAGAAAAGACGGTTTCGACCTCGAATATTGTAATCGAACTGGAAGTTGGAAGATTTCACGTGGAGAAGATTATATTACAACCGAAGAAATTAATGGACTGAGCATTTTATCGTGCAATCTATCGTTGAAACTAAGCGAGCCTAGTCGCGATCACAAGCGTTTTGGTCATAGTTCAAACTTTCCTAGCAAAAACTGTGAAATTTGTATCAGAAATAAAATGAAGAAATTGCCTTTCAATGATTGTCCACCAACAACTTGTGACGTTCTTGGCCGCGTTTCGAGCGATATTTGTGGCCCCTTTGTTATTAGCAATGACAACTATAAGTATTTCATTACCTTCATAGACGAACTTTCGCGTTTTTGTTGTGTATATACCATTAAAGATCGTAGTCAAGCACTGGAATGTTTCAAAGAATTCGTCTTATGGGCCGAAACTCAAACTGGCAAGCGTGTAAAATCTTTGGTCACCGATAATGCGAAAGAGTATTTCTCAGCTAACTTCAACAATTACTGCAAAGAGAAAGGAATTGATCGTGTTCAAATCCCTCCGTACTCTCCTCAATTGAATGGAATCGCCGAACGCAAAAATCAGAGTCTAGTTTCTATGGTCCGATGCATGCTGGCTGAAAAAAAGCTACCATCTAAAATGTGGTCCTTTGCTTTGAGAGAAGCAAATCGCATACTGAATAGAATACCTTCAAAAGCTATTGCTGGTAGAGTGCCTTATGAAATTTTCTTCGGCCAGAAACCTCAGTTGAAAAATTTTAGAATATTCGGAAGTCTTGCTATGAAGCATGTTGTCTCAGAAAATAAATTGTGTTCTAGATCGCTACCCATGATTCTTGTTGGAACTTTGGAGAAATGTTACATATTATTCAATCCCAAAACGAACAAGACCTTCACTTCAAGAGACGTAAAAATTTTAGAAGATGATCTTTATGATTTCGCTAAAAACAATATAGTCATTGATAGTGATGAAGAGATCTTCGAGATCGAAGAAGTTCAAGAAGATGATCACAACTATGTTCAACCATCCTTTGCAGTTTCGAATATGGCGATAAATTCTCTTGATCTGGTCATCCCCAGAAACTTCAAAGAAGTAGAAAAATCTCGTCACAAACAATACTGGATCGAAGCTATGAACAAGGAATATACAGCACTTTTGAATCATGACGTGTTTGAAATAATCGATGATAAAGATCTGAAACCGTTGAGTACTAGATGGGTGTTCAAGACGAAAATGTCTGATGATGGAGCAATCGAATCATTCAAAGCCCGTATAGTTGCCAGAGGATGTAATCAAGAAGAGGGCATCGATTACGAAGAGATTTATTCACCAGTAGTAGATAGATCAGTTATACGTTTGTTTTTTATTTTAGTTTCGAAAAAGAAATGGAATGTGAATCATATCGATATTGGCAATGCGTTTCTCAACGGCAAAATAGATCGAGACATTTACGTCAAACCACCCGAGCCGTATTACGAAAAAGGGAAGTGTTGGAGATTAAAAAAGAGTCTTTATGGCCTTAAACAGTCGCCAAAGATCTGGAATCAGACTCTGAATCATCATTTAACGAAATTTGGATTACAGAGATCAGTTTACGAACCCTGCCTATATCAATCCGAAAATCTGATGCTCATTGTTTATGTCGATGATATTTTGGTAGCCTACGAAAATCATACCGAACTGGATAAATTGTTGACGTTCTTATCGAATTGCGAAAATAGATGTGTTGTCAAGAATCTTGGACCTGTTTCTAAATTCCTTGGAATTAATTGCGTGCGTCGTGATAATGCCTTCTATTTGAATCAAGAAATCTATATTAAGAGTGTTGCAGAAAGATTTAATATTAACGCCGGCTCTAAAGAACTGTCTCCTTTACCAAGCGGAATCTTGATTGATGATACACCTTCAGAAAAACCTATACGAGAACTGATAGGTGGACTGAACTACATCGCGCATTGGACTAGACCGGATGTGTGCGCTGCCATCAACTTGTTGTCTAGAAAAATGCATTGTCCTACAGTTGGAATTTGGAAAAGTGCAGTGCAAATTTTACGATATCTACTGTCAACAGCCGATTGGAGTCTCAAACTGGAATATGTAAATGATAAATGTGTTATTTATGCAGATGCTGATTACGCAGTGGATAAAGACAGTCGATCATCGCAGAGTGGTGTCTTTATCAAGATTTTTGGATCGCCCGTGTATTGGTCATCAACAAAACAAAAGTGTAAAGCGACTTCGTCATCCGAGGCTGAACTGATTGCAGCGACCAGAGGGATCAAAGAAGCCTCCGGAATGAGAAATTTATTAGTCGAATTAGGATCTAGCGTTCAGCTTCCGATGATTCTGTATGAAGACAACAAGAACTGTCTTCATTATCTAAACAACTCATGCCCGAAGCATGTTGACGTCGACCGCAAGTTCAATGAAGATATGATACTACGAGGGATTATCAAAACCGAGTATATACAATCGAATAATCAAGTCGCAGATATCCTAACCAAAGTCGGAAATAGATTAAATTATAAAAGATTCACCTCCGATTTATGTTTGGTCAAAGGGGAAGTGTCAGAAAGTTGATCACACATAAATCGATCTATCGATACTACTTCTGTTTAGCTCCTCCCATTTACTCTGTACATAATCTGTATATAAATGCATATTCAATCCTAAATAAAGTCAGTCTGTTTGTTCAATTGCTTTACCTCACAGTAACAATATTTCGATTTGAAAAAAATTGATCTACAATGAAGTGCTCTTTAATCTTGAACAGCTTGAACTTGAAAGCAAAAAAAAAAAAAAAAAAGAACAATGCTAAAACAATGAAAAAATTCGAAACAATTCGAAGAGATCGTGTCTCTGTTTGGTTTGGTTGACAAACCTCACTTTGTTCTCAATTCTTTTCCTACCCTCTTAGAATGTTCATTCATCACTTTTGATGATTTGGAGAATAAAATGAGAAAAAAAAACCGGAAAAAAAATTCTCTCTCTCTCTATCTGTCTGATTGCCTACCACTATGCTATTATGGTATCTGTTATTGTTTTGAAGGAAAAATATCCAAAAAAAAAAAGGTTTCGCTTCGATGGTATTCATTTTTTTTTTTTTTTCGTTAAGATAATAGAGTAGAGGATGGCAGGTGAACCGGCTTGTGCAGACGTGCTGAAACTCTGCTAATTTGAGTTTTTGAGTTGCGCGACTCCTAGCGTGCATCATGAGAAAATGATTTAGGGAGGCATAAGGGAGTTGGCTAATTCCACAAGTTCTAGTCTACCTCTGTGCTATTGTATGGTTTGTTTAAGAAAGAGAGAGAGAGAGAGAGAGGAGGGTGGTGTGGTGGAAGGAAGAAGAAAAAATCAAACGATTAGATTCGGATTCTAACTTTGTCAAAAGCAAAAAAAGATTTGAAGGAAAAGCGATGCAAATTCAAAAGATTCTTCTCTCTAACCTTATCGATCATTCTTCTGATCTTAGAGAAAAAGAATTTTATTTAATTTTATTTTAGATTTTTTTTCTTTTCACAATGTTAGACCAAAAAAAAAAAAAAAAATAAATAAATATTTGAAGTTGAAGAATTAGAAATATCATTCCTCAACTAGGTGTAAATAGCTCCACTTTATCTCAGGATGTGCAAGAGATATCCGGATAAACCGCACATCATTGTAGAGCTTAAGTCTCACCCTTTCATGTTTGATTCACATTTTTGTGATTTTTTGTAATTAAATTAAATGATAAATTCAGTTCATTATAATGATGTTCTGTTATTGTAACAATAAATTAAATCTAATTCAAATCTTTTAATAGGTGGCAATGGATTTCAAACGTTTTGGCATTGCGACGGATTGAATTTATTTGAAATAATTATTCTCCGATTGTTTGATCTTCTTTATTTCATTAGTGATTTCTTTTGTGATTGTTTGTGTTTGCTTTCGAACAATTATCTACCTATTTCAATCATATCAAGTTTTAATTATATATTGAATCTTTTTGAGCTTTTCCTAAGCTTCCGAGAACGTTGAGAACGTCTTCATATGATTGATGGTTTTGCGATAAACTACAAGATGTTTTAGCAAGCTATGGACTGTTGAAATTCATCACGTCCTTCAATTATGAAAAAAATCAACTAACAGAAATCGAAGAACAATCGGTCGCAAGGACAAGATCTGTTATCAAATCTAGCCTGGACCAGAACGATTCCCATACTGTTATGAACATCGATAATCCCTTGAAAATTATACAAATATTAGAGAATAAGTATGTCATGTAGATGATGAGTCAATGAGACCAATGATCCAAACTGATTTCAACAAATGATTAAAGAAAAAAAAGGAAAAAAAAAGAACAGATCCATAAAAAACATTTTCAAAAATTAGAATCATTACAAGATGTATGTTAGAGTAAAAACGATCTTAAATACATAATTCGATTATATTTAATCAAAATACTTGTACTTTCCTATATAAATCATTGAATTTCAAGGAACTGAATTAATTAAAACTATAAAAGCTAATTCGAGCTATTTCGATATGTATTTCCTAAGAAATTGTACTTAGGGGGATACGAAATCAATATATCTAGGAACTGTGTATACGAATCGACTGATATCGAAGAAATCAAACCCTGATCACCAGAACAAATGATAGAATCCAAAAATTCTTTCCCCAACAAATACCCAAACACATTGGAATAAATTTTTTACACAACGATGTTTTTCACTGGAGATGGTCCTATGAATAAATATCTACATTGAATACAAAACAAACAAAAAAAAAAAGACACAGTTGTGAAAAAACATTTATTAAATTTTATTATATAGCCAATGATCTTAAACATTTTTAATTTATCGAATTTCGATCGAATAAATGTTTGGACTCACAAACGCTTGAGATTATTCGAGGTTACCCCGATCAAAAGATTACGATCGAATCGACATACGATCGTTTTGGAAATTTCGAACAATAATCTTGGTGGTCGGTGGTTACAGGTTACAGGTGAAAAAAGAGTTCGAAGATTGATTATCGAGAGAGGGGTACCGGAAAACGAATCCTTGGAAAATTGAAAAATTTTCCCAAAACAGAGAGAGAGAACTGTGAGGCGAGAAAGAAAGAGAAAGTTTTTAACTTTTCTTCCTCTCTTCTTTTTCATCTTATTTTTTGTTTCTCATGAAAATCTCATCAAAACCATATTTCCGTAAAACATCAAATCAGTATCCATAGCAAAAAAAAAAAAAAAAAACAAAAAAAAATTTAATAGCTGTGAGAAACATAGATTTTCACTAAGATTTGTAGAATTTTTCTTCTTCTTCTTCTTCTTCTTCTAAGCTAGAATATATATTCCAAATTTGATAATTAATTTTTATTGCTATATTTTCGAAAAAAAACTTTGGGATTATAATAAGTTTGGGTAGCAATTTCGTTTCGTAAGCGATTCGAATGCTCGAACAGATGCTCGATAGGAAAGAAAACAAAAACAACTGGAGGATGAAAATTTTTTGCTGAAATTAGCTTGTTAGGTTAGGTTAGGTTAGGTCTTTGTTAGGGTTTTTTTTTCTTGAGGATGAGAATTCCCTTCGCCATTTCGAATGTTATTTATAAACAAAAAAAAATATCATTTAGCAAAAAGAGAAGAGATCTTTGGACATTTTTTTTTAACACGATTTGATTTTGATTCTGTCGATTATCGGAATCGCTGTCCAAGAATCTAAACCGAATCTAATTTAAATTTCCTTTCCCATTTCTCTCTCTCTCTCTCTCTCTCTCTCTCTCTCTCTCTCTCTCTCTCTCTCTCTCTCTCTCTCACACAGACATTTGGATGAGAATCAAATTCTAATTGATTAGAATCGTTTTGGGAAAAATTTACATTTTTCTTTTTCTTTTTCGTTTTGGATTCTTTTGGCTACAAAAAAAAAAATACACCACAATCAAACTCATAGAATATCATCACATTATGTGAGATTGTATAGAGAAGACATCAAACAAATCGCGATTCTTAGTTAATCTTCGATTTGATATTCTAAGATACTCTTCACACAGCCCCTACTAAATAGCTCAACACATTCTAGATCCGAGTGTTTTTTTTTATTTGCTAAACCAACAACATCCGTTGAGATGATCGGATCGGAGATACTCTTCGATTCAAAAAATTCATTAATCATTTTTTCGAAATTTGAATATTGAACGTAGTTGGCAATTTGGAAACTTTATTGATCAAAATTAATTTAGTAGAATAGGTAAGTAGAACAATAGAAATTCTTAGATATTGCAATGATTGAATTTTCTATCTTCTCTTCGATCGATTCTTTTTCTCTACAAACTAGATTTCGATTCTCTGGTTAATTTTATAATTACTTTTGTTAGAGAGAGAGAGAGAGAGAGAGAGTCAATCGAATGAAGAACTTTCCATTTTTTTTTTTTTTACTTTGATTGATTGGAAGCCAAATCGGAGATATTAGAGTAGTGTTTGAACATTTGGTAGATAACTTTCTCTCTCGACAATTTTTTGAACTCTAACCTTAACTGACACCGAACACAAACGAAACAAAACTAATCTAATTTTCAATCAAAAAAAACTAAGCTAAATCAAAACAAAGTAAACAAAATCGATCGATTGCATCAGATCAAAAAAATCAAAAAAATAAAAAATAAAATAAAATGATTTGGATGTAAATTTTCCAAATAATTAAAACATTTTCGATACTAATCAAACTTCATCAAGCCATTGAGATGACATCTCTCTCTCTCTCTCTCTCTCTACAACTTCTAAAGCTTAGAGAGCTTAGAACTTTTTCCCTTCTCTCTATCCATACGCTTGCAATTTCAAAAGAATTTCAAACGAATCAATAAAGATAAACCTTGAAATGTTGAAAGATTGAAGAGATTCGAGAGTGATTAGAATCATCGATGTGTGTGTGTGTGTGTGGAATAAAAGCAGAATTGACTGACTAATACCAAAGAGAGAGAGAGAGAGAGAGAGAGAGAGAGAGAGAGACAAAAAACAAAAAAACATAAAAGGGCATAATTCTATTTTATTACATTGTATCATATATTGATCAAAATCAAATACACAAGAAGATCAAACGTTTAGAAAAAGGGGGAGGGGGAAACGAAAATGATTGGTTAAGAATCGAAACGAAAAGATTAAACATAAGATCATCATTTTCATATAAAGAAGCTAATATCAAAAGATTAAGATTCCAATCTTGAGATGATGTTTTTGTTTCTCGTTTCTCTCCCCTTCTCTTCTCAAAACGTTTTTCCTTGTAGAGAGTGAGAGAGTGAGTGAGTGAGAACAGTATTGGAAATGTTTGTTTCAAACCTAACCAAAAACTAGGCAGAGAGAGAGAGAGAGACATTTGATCAATATGACTAGCATATGTCATCGCTATGTTTTTATCTCTAACGAAATCTTAATCCAAACTTAGCACATAACAGCATAAATTGTTTAAGAATCTTCTTAGAGTTAAGATTCGATGCTCGAGACAGAGAGAGTGGGGGAAAAAATTCGAAATAAACTTAAGAAAGATTTAAAAAAAAAAAACATCATCTGACAATCATCATCGCTCTCTCTCTCTCTCTCTCTCTCTCCTTTTGATTGTTACACTCAAGAAGATCGAGAATGATATTCTATCTTAGGAGATAGCATAAAATATCGCGCGCGCAATCTTTATCTCCTAGAGCAACATCGAGATCGATTCCATCCGATTCCATGCTGAGCGTCAAAAGTAAGGGCGGTGATTTTTGATCGATTTCCTAATAACAAAAAAAAAACAAAGCAAAAAAAAAAACGAACAGCTTTTAAAGACTTATCAATCAAAAAAAAAAAAAAAAAAATTCTTCTCTTCTCACTCGCTCGCAACACTTTGATCTTCCTAGTCTTGGAATCGGAATAATAATAATAATAGTAATAATAATAATAATAGCAGCAATTATAATTTCTCTATTTGGATGAAAATTTAGATTCGTAGGCGAATTAATGACAGATTGAATTATTCTAGTGATAATAATTATCAAAAAAAAAATCAAAATCTTAGTTTGCGAATCGAGACGTGTTTCAGAACGATGGATGTGTCTGCTAACGTTTGATAGGTTTTGAATTTGATTGACTTTGACAATCTCAACGAACAATAAGAAGTCCCGACAAAGTTTATTGTTTTGTTTTGTTTTGTTTTTTTTTTTTTTTGAAATCAAAATTTACCAATTACAATCTGAAATATGCAATTATGCCGTTAAGAATCTTAATAACACTATCTCTTAGTATAAGCTAGAGAGGCTAGCTATCTATACCTCTAGACCTAGTCTGATTTGAATGGATGCAAGCGATAAATTTGAACATCTCTATTATCAGCTAAAACAAAGTGTTACTTTTTAGTCAAAGAATAGAAATAGGATATTGGAATAGCTAAAATATCTAAATCTTTTAAATTATTACCTATAGAAGATCCTATGTATCGATGATAATTTCTCTCTCTCTCTCTCTATACTCAAATGAATGATTGATCGAGTGATTGAGAGAGAGAGAGAAAAAAAAATCGCAACCCAAAAAAAAACGATTAATCAATGAAAAAAAAAAATATCAATCGATTTCTAACATTGAAAGATTTTTTTTTTTTTTTACAATAATAAGATTCTATCTCTTTACAATTTTTAAAAAGATTCTCTCACAAAGTGGAGAGCTTCCGAGCTCTGAGAGAAAAAAAAAAATCGCTCGACCTAGAAGCTACAGAGAGTGTGTGTGTGTGTGTTGGAGTTTTGTTTTTCTCAGAAGAAACCCAAAAAAAAAAAAAAAAAACTAGATCGAGCAAATATCAACAGGTTAATTATCAATTTATCAATCTCAAACCATCGACAATTAAACAATCAAAAAAAAAAACACCTTTGAAATGAAAACCATAAAGTTTTGGATCAAAAAAAAAAAAAAAAAAAGTCATTAAAAAAAAATTTATTAGCTCAATTGTTGCAAGCTCGATAAAGATTTCCATTTCGATCAAATTTTTTGATCAAGTTTTGATTCGACTAAGAATTCACCAATCGAAGATCATTTGATTGATCGAGATTCTTATCTTTTTCAATAGTTTTAAAATTTGTATCGAAAAAAAAACAATAGATTTTTTTTTTTCGAATTATAGCCATAACTATAGCCAATTATTGGATCGATGAAAGATATCGTTTCTTTTAGGCTTCGATCCAAATATGGAACAATTTAATATCATTCTAAATGGAAAATTCATTTAGAAAATTTTTCAAATCATTGAACTACTAAGAGGCTGATGATGGGAAGAATGAAAAAAAAAAACAATTTTCGAAATCGAATTTCGACCAATATCGACGATATTGTTCTCTCTCTCACTCTCTCTCTCTCATTATCGATTCAATTCTGTAGCTGATTCGTTCGGATTAGAATTGATACACATTGAACATAATTATATCATCAACATCAACATCATCAACATCATCATAATCATAATCATATTCGCTCTAATTTTGTTCTTGTTAGAAAATTACCATTACTTTTCTAACTCTTGTATCGAGAAACAGAAATGATAACAGCTAACACACACACACACACACACACACACAGAACACAAACAACAAGCAGAGCGTTTAGAGCAAATTTGAAATGCAAACAAAATCCTAGAATGGAATAATCTTTAGTCTTAAGTCTGTAATTATCCAATTATCAAAGTCTATATTCATTGTATGTTCTAGAATTCTGTTCTCTCTCTCTCTCTCTCTCTCTCTCTCTCTCTCTCTCTCTCTCTCTCTCTCTCTCTCTCTCTCTCTCTCTCTCTCTCTCTCTCTCTCTCTCTCTCTCTGTTCAAAATTTTCAATGTCATCCTGATTCAATATAATTCGATATCGAAATGAAGAGAAGAGAAGAGAAGAGAAGAGAAACATTAAGGGAATGAAGGAAAAAAAAAATTCGGTGAATAAATAGGAAAAATTACATATTCCAAATTTTTGTTTCCGATTTCTCCGATAAAGGTTAGAGGAGGTTAGGTTTGGGGCTGTGTGAATTTGTGATCATAACTTGTTTGATAGTTATGAAATCAGTTCATCATTTCATCCACAAGGAAAAACAATAATCAAATAATCTTCGAAGGTGATTTTGTTATAGAGAACAGAATCAAAATCTCGAAGAAAAAGAAAAGAAAAAAAATAGAATAGAATAAAGTAACAGACCATAATTCGATTGGAAGTGTCTTATTTTGAATGAGAGCGAAAACCAGTTAGGTTAGTTTCATCATTCGATTATCTTTCAATCTGAATCAAACTAAAATAACAATGTTAAGCATAGAATTTGCGCAATTATTATTATTATTATTATAATTATTATTATTATTCTTTCAAACGAAAACCATAAGTTTCACTTTTGATTTTTCTTCTCTCTCTCTCTCTCTCTCCTGTTCCATCAATTTAATTCTTCATCAAAAGTAGTGAGGGGAGAGAGAGAGAGAGAGAGAGAGAGAGAGAGAGAGAGAGAGAAGAAAACATTCACAATAGATGCTAATCAAATTTACTTTTCTTCTTCATTGAAAAAAAAAAAAATTTCGCATTTTTTTCTTTCTTATTCCTTTTCCTTCTCTTCAACATTTTAGATCGAATGTGTTCATAGAACGAACGACGAACAAGTTGAAAATCTTCGAAAGAGAGAGAGAGAGAGAGAGAGAGAGAGAGAGAGAGAGAGAGAGAGAGAGAGAGAGAGAGAGAGAGAGAGAGAGAGAGAGAGGATAGTGAGAATTTTGAAGATTTCATCCAATGCTCATAAGACTCTAAGAGTGTGTGGCTGGCTTAGAAAGTGAAACAAAAAAAAAAAAAACAAAACAAAGCTGACTGAAATGATTTGATGATTTTATTGTTTTTATTTTTATTTTTTTAATTTCTATTTTTTTTTTTTTTTGATTCTATTTCACTGAGATTCGATTAAGACAGACAGATTAGACAAGCGAAATCTTGAGTTTGTTTGACAAGATAATCCTCACTATTTCACAAGAAGATTTCGATCGTTTTTTTTTTTTTTTTTTTTTTGAATTTCGCATTCTCAAACTATTTCACTATTCGAACGAACGGTGAAACAATCGAAAGCGTTGGTGGCGCGAAAAGAATTTTCGTTCGACACGATCGAGAGCTATTACTAACCAGAGAAAAAAATAGCATTCAAAGATATTACCAATAATGGAGAGAAATAATAAAAAAAAACAAAAAAAAAAAACATTGCGACAATAAAAAGATTCACTAAGAAAAAAAAATTAGCTCTAGAGCTCTTCTAGGGTTTAGAATTTTTCGAATGAATCAATTCCTATGGAATAATAATCTTCAAGGTCTCCAAAGTTCATCTTCAAGGTCATCTCAAACTTTCATCAAGCAAGTTTTTGTTTTGAATGATACTTTGACACTTGAAATAGAAAAAAAAAGTGAACAAAAGAGATAATAACATTCAAATGATATTTTTGGATATTTTCGATTTTCTCTTTTCACACCAACAACAATTCATCGATTTCGATTATCTCTCTATTAGCGTTAAAGAATTTTGATGAACAGAGTATGGAACAAAAAAAAAAAAAAAAAAAAAATGTTAGCTTTATTATTAAATGTGTTACATCGAAATTGTTGTTTTTGTTTTCGATGATCGAAGACACTTTTAAACAGTGAAACGAAATTATGAAATGAGATTTTTTTTTTTTTTGGTTCAAAATTTCATAGAGAATAAAATTGAAGAGAGATTGCCTCAGCAGTGCCTATATTTCGATTGTTAGCTAATATTTACCTAATTTCTTTCTCTCTCTCTCTCTGTGTGTGTGTTTCCCTCTCTCTCTCTTTGTGTGACATTATTAGATGGAAATTTCGGTTACGCTTCGAATGAATTTAGTAAAATATCATCATGATCTTTGTAATGGTATTTCGATGCAAAAAAAAAAATGAATAAATAACGATAGAATTGGTTATGGTCGAGAGGGAGGGGGGGAAAAAGGGAAAATTTTCTTTTGAAACACAATCATCAAGAATGAAAAGAATCTCCATCAACGATTTAGTTGATGTAATGAGAACACTATTAGAATAGTATTTAATTGTCTTTCTCTCTCACTCTATCCACTCGAAACGAATCAAAGAAGAAATAGACGGAAAAAGAAGAACCATAAAAAAAACCGACTGCTTTCTCTCTCTCTCTCTCTCTCGCTCGTTCGATTGTTATTTGTTTGGTGGGAAGCAGATTTGTTTCCAATCAAAATGATTGACTTGAATGGAGCAAAACAAGGAAAGAATTACGAGAGAAGAATCTGTAATGAAATGAATCTAACTAGAATTATGTAAAATTACTTTTACTATCTCCAATACAATATCGTTCGATTCGTTCGGATCGAATATGTTCGATCTGTGGCAAACAAAAAAAAATAGAAATAAAAAATTCTCCATTTGAATGTTTCGTTCTCTATTTGAAATCTACAAGTTTCTATGGGGTGAGAGGGGAGGGAAATCTCCATCAAAATCAAACCTCAAAGTTAATACTTTTGTTTGAAGAGAGGCGAATCGATTAATAACAAATATCAAGCAAATACCAAAAGTATCGAATAAACAATCGAACGAGAGAGAGAGAGATGGAGAGAGAGAGAAACATATAATTCAAAATGGTCTATGGTTTCGTAAGAGAGATTCAATAGCTTACAAGAGCAATACAATCTGCATAGAATCGATGCATTCTTAAAAGACCGATGAATTTCGGATATTCAACAGAGCCACACTAAGAGCGACAATTCGAGAAAGAATTTTCAAGGTTGAAAACTTCTATTCGGCTTCAAGAGAACGAGACAAAAAAAAAAAGAGAGAGAGAGAGAGAGAATAGATTCAAATCGGATTAGAGTCTAGAGAGCGAGAGAGCGAGAGTGAGAATGATGATTTGGCTTAATTTGTGAGCGATGAAGGAATCCAAAAAAAAAAAAAAAAAAGAATAGAGGGAATTATTTGATTCGATTATGCCATCGAAAAAATTCTCATATTGATCGTACCAAACCGCCACTAGTGAATCGAATCGAATCGAATCAAATGAGGCGATCGGTGATTTTGAGCTAATATTCTTAAGAATTTTGAAATTATTCTCGTTATTCTAAATAAACATCTTTAGGTTTCGATTTCAAAAATTCACAAAATTTTATTACTCAAATATTAGGTGCTTTATTGCGATTAGATTCGCTAGGTTAGCGTTATTCGAATTCATAGTGTTAGGGTAAAATTTTCATCGATTTTTCTTCTCTTTCTCCACACACACACACACACACAAAAGGCATCGATGAAGTTTTTTTTTCTTCCCAATAATTTTTTATTTGGATTAGAAAAGTCAAAAAAAAAAAAAAACAAATGTTCGACAACGATGAATTGAATCGAAGAAGACTTCAAGCGGAGATAAGCAAACAGATGAGATGAGATTCGGTTATCAAAACCGATCGAATTTGTTCAAGCAAAAAGGATTTTGTTTGGGAGAGTATTAAAAAAAAAAATTTATGATATCGAAGTTTCACAAAGAAATTTGAAATCGAAAAGAGAGAGAGAGAGAGAGAGAGAATAAAAAAGATTCTTGCTTAATCGATTAATCAATCGATAGGGTTACAAATCAAGCGACAAATTCAATGCCAAAGTTCAAATCTTGTATTTTTTTTTTAAATTCAAATTCAAATTCTTTCCTTCTAAAACCTCAACACCAATATGCTATATTTTCAATGTCTCTCTCTCTCTCTCTCTTCCGTTTAGGTTAGCAGCTATCCGCTCGAATTTCTTTCAAATACCTTATAATAAAAAAAGGTACTAGTTTGTGAGAAATCACCTTAGTTTTCTCACAAATAGAAACAAAAAAAAAAAAAAAAAACAGATGGACGACACGAGTCTGATGGACCAGGTGGAAAATCTCAATGATCGATTCAAATGGCGATTTTAGAAAGAAAAAGTATTCCGATTAGGGAAAGTATTAAAATAAGAGAAAATGGAATGCCATCACACACACACACACCAGCACCAAAACCAGAGAACAAGGAAAAGGAAGACAAAAAAAAAAAAAAAAAAAAAAAAAGAAAGATCCTAGTACCCTTTCTCTCTCTCTTTCGTTTTGAAAGTTGAAATAAAGTCGATCGAGAAAAAAATGAACAAAAAAAAAAACAGAAATAATAATAATAATAATAATAATCAAAGTAAAGTAATAAGAATGAATGAAGAGATGAATGATAGAATGAAAATTGGGTAGTACTGTCTTTTGTTGAGCTATTGAAACTATGAGCTATTCCGCACCAATCAAGCAGAATTAGAATCAATGAAAGCAATCGGAAAGCTCTCTTTTCGAAGTAAAATGAAGATAATCTCTCTCACTCTATCGTTAGGTCTCGCTAGGTCTCAGTCTGATTATTATTACTTTATTATTTTATTCCAAATCAAACAACTCTATTATTAGTTCTTTCTCTAGAATAGTTTTCAATCCCTTTTAGTCACCAATCGGAACGATTCAAACGAATATTTTTCGTTAGGTTTCGCATCGAAAAAAAAACCCATTCAAAACATCGAAAATTCTCATTGGATTGGATTTGTTTTTTTCCTCAAAACTCTCTTTTTTCCATACAGAATAAAATAAAAGAGAGAAAAAAAATTAAGATGTTTGTGCTCGGAGTTCCAAAGAAAAGGGTTAGAGGGAGAAATTCACAAAAACTTTGATAGGCTCTTGTTTTTTTCTCTTGAATGTTTGATGTTTTGGACCAAATTCATTGATGTAAAAAGAATAACCTAAACCTTTGATTAAACAAATCGATCGAAAACAAATGAAGCGGTTTGTTCTCAAAAAAAAAAAAAAAAATACCCCTCAACAATTCGATTAGGTTAGGTTGGATTGAATCGTATTGAAAAGATGCATTTCTAATTAACAGGTAAGAAACACTAACCTTTTTTTAAGAGATCAATCTAATCATCTCTCTATCTTGTGTTTTTTTTTACAAATTCAATAAACAAAATTTTCTTCACTTCATTCTCTTGTTGTCTTCACATCAAAAAAAAAAAAAAAAAAAAAAAAAAAAAAAAAAAGACTAACAAAATAAACAGAAAACATTTCTCAATTTAACATCGTCAAAAGTGAGGTATAACGAGAAAATATCACTATTTGATTTGGATTTCGATTGATTCAAAAAAAAAACACACACACACCATAGCACTATAGCACAGAGTGTTGGGTTTGTTTGCTCTAACCAATTGTGGAATATTTAATGGAATTTTTGTTCCGCAACACTGATGAGATATATCGAGAGAGAGAGAGAGAGAGAGAGGGAGAGAGAGAGAGAGAGAGAGAGAGAGAGAGAGAGAGGGAGAGAAAAATGAAGATGGTTCGCTAGCGATGATGATGTCGATCAGGATGGTGATGATAATTGGATGAATTCATTACTGTCGATGTCGATGTCGATGATGATGATCGCGATGATTATGGATAAATTAATTCCATTTTCTCGTTGTACTACGATGAAAAGGATATACTCTAGCGTAAAGGTGTGTGTGTGTGTGTGTAAATTATGAATTAAATTAGCAAAAAAAAAAAAAAAATAAATTCACTCCATCATCTCAATTGTAAAACAGTTTACTTTTCAACAGTTCATTTGCAACCGAAAGAATTTGATGAAACAAAAAAAAAAAACTACAAAGCTAATATAATCATCGAAACAAAAAATACATCGAAACGAATATTAGCAGCAAATATTAGCTGTGCGGCTTCTCACAACAGTTTCAGATAAGTGACTGCTTAAGCTAGATCCTAGACACAGATCCTAGCTATCGATGAGGAAAAATTTTTTTTTTTTTTTTTTTTGCTTTTTTTTCGTTTCTCTCTTCCTTTCTATTCGTTTGTCCTTTTTAAAAAAAACCTCTAATCATATAGCCGGTTGCTAGTGGTTGTATGAGAGTTAAAAATAGGCGATTTACAACGATAAAGCCATCCTATTCTCACTCTCTCTCTCTCCTAAACCTATACATCTCTGTCTAAATGTATTTGTTAGGAGAGAAAGAGAGAGAGAGAGAGAGAGAGAAAATTTTGTATTGTTCCAAAGAATCTCAATCGAATTTGCTAGGTGCTACGGATGTGATCCTAAGGATGAAAGATTGGACAGAGAGATAATAATAAAGGGCATTCTTCTCAGTTTTGAACGATTTCGATCCACTTCGTATCGCTATTATTTCACTGATAACAGATAATTATTATAATTTCTATGAATTTTTTTTTATTTTTTTAGATTCGATATCGAATTGAAAAGAATTAGAACTAGAATCGAAAACGAAATTGAGAAAATTTGACAAACATCACTTTTCTATATTGCTATGGATTCTTTTTGATATTTGAAATTGAAAAAAAAAACCAAAAAGATTCTCTTCATTTCTATCGTTAGTTTTGTTGAATAGAATAGACTAGTTAGATAGAAAGATAGAGAGATAGAATAGAATAGAATAGAATAGAATAGAATAGACAGTTAATGTTGTTGATTTTCTCTCCGATGATCCAAAACTTAACGTTTGTTTACCTATGAGATCGAGATCATTAAGACTTAACCATCTGTATACCGTCATAAGAAAGATAAGAACAAATCAGACACATCAATCAATAGATAGGGAACGAAGAGAAAAGAGCTATAAATTGAGCCAAGTTTTTGAATGGAGCATCAAAATAGTCGAACGAACGTACGAACGAAACAGTCGACCGAACGAACGTACGAACGATAATTATCGCTGGTCAATATAAAATTGTAATAATAATAATAATAATAATAATCCATACACACAGACAAAAAAACGAATGTCCATCTAAATGTTAGAGATTTCTAGTTTAAAACTTTGAAAAATCAAATGCAGATTATGACAGTTATTTGTGAACAGTACGAATCAAACTCAATGAATAGATTGAATAAGATTGAGGAAAGAAAACTGAGTTTATTTTATTTTATTTTCTGTTTTATTTTCTGTGATTTTCTTTTTTACACCGCTAGCAAGATAAGATTACTTTGATAATTTGTGTTAAGGTTACCTGATTGAATTGAATCGATAAGTAGAGCAATACAATTGTTGTCGACCACAAACCCAAATGTCGCTGATGACATTGACAGTCTGGTATTCTCTTTGCTTTTTGGTTCTCTCTCTCTCTCTCTCTCCCTCTTTCTCTATCACTCAAACTTAATCATTGAATCTTTGCGAGAGATTTCCAATAGGAATAGCATAGCATTGAAATCATCATACAGCAAAACAGTAACGTTAGCCGCAACGATACTTGATACTCTCGATGAAAACGAATGATTCATCTCGAACCAATCCTTATCATTCTCAATGATGATGATGATGATGATGATGATGATGATGAGGCAATGATGATGCTTCAAAATTGCAAGGAAATTATAATAATTTTGATGATGATGATGATGATGATGATGACGATGAGGAGAAGGGGAAGGAGAATGGTGGTTTGTGGATTTTTCGAGCCTTTTCTCCACAAGAAATGAATTGTAACAAATTCAATCAACACCAAATCTTCTAGAGACAATAAGATGGAATTGATTTTGATTAAAAAAAAAAAGCTAAAAACCTCTTCGGATATTGTGGAGACAAATGACAAATATATCACCAAGAATAGTCCAAGAGAGTTCGCCTATTATATGTGATGTTTATTGTTGTTTTTTGTTTTTGATTTCTTCTCATTCAGCTCTATTTAAATCTTTGTTCATTTTGATGTTTCTCTCTCTCTCTCTCTCTCTCTCTCTCCCTCTCTCTGTTGTTTTGAACAAAATAGATTTCAAATAGACAGGAAATCATTTCTTGCATGACTTTTTTTTTCTTTTTATTCTTTTTGGAGCATTATACCCATTCCGTTTTTCTTGGTTGAAATTTGATTCAAAAAAAAAAAAAAAATGATTCAATCATTGTCAAAAGAAACAAGAGCAATGAGCTCTTCACTTAGCATAGAAACTCATAATTTCTAACTCGAATCGAGTGTGAATAAAGGGCCGAGACCATATGGTGTGGTTCTCGATTAGAGACTAGGTTTATCGTTTAGCCCTGAAACATCCTCATCAATTCATATTCACTTCGATTCATTATCCAATGGTTTCATACACTTTGACACGCACACACACACACACACTCACACTTACACTTTGACACTCACACACACACACACACACACTTACACAGTGCATGATGCAACAAAATGAATACAATCAAATCTAATCAAAAAAAAAAAATTCTATAGATAGAATCTTTAAATTGTCTTGTTGAATTCTTCACTTCATTCGTTTTGAATGTTGATTGTTGATCGCTTCGATGATATCGAAAATCTTCAACATAGCATCGAATATCTCTCTCACTCTTAATTGCTTTCAACGCAAACATTTCAAGCAAATGTGTTTGTATTGCGATTAGTTTCTCTCTCTCTCTCTCTCTCTCTCTCTCTCTCTCTCTCTCTCTCTCTCTCTCTCTCTCTCTCTCTCTCTCTCATTTCATTTCATTTCGTTGTTGTTTTTTTTGCTGAATATAGAGAATTTTTCTCAAAGAATTGAAGAGAAACTGAAAATATCCTAAAATCTTTCAAGGGCCATTAAATTCATTCGTAGTGAATTAAACCATTTCAAATTTGCACGTGATCGGTGTGTGAGTTTAATCGGATTCGATTAGAGCACAGATAGCACAGATATGCTAGGATCTAGCGAGATTGATCCAACGAAGGTCAATCAATTGTTTACAATTTCAAAGTAATTAATCCGAATCGGATGCAAAGCAGATGTTTGTTGGATCGATTTCATTGATTTTGATCAATAATCATTGCGGTTGCTAACAACAGCAATCTATTATAGCTAAAATAAGTTTGATGTTATAATCTAGGTATGATCCATAATGGATACCCACAGTGTGATCTTAAATTAGATCTTTGTATTGTTTGTGAATGGGCATCACAAATAAACAATCCATGTCCCAGTTTGACAACATCGAATCGTAAACAAAATGAATGAATCTTTGTACGATTGTTTGGCATCGATAGTAGGCTTTTTGGAGGAAAACTTATTTCAATCTGGACTACAAAACGATCGAATGGGCGTTCTTTTATGGAACTCACTTATCGAATGTGAGTTCCGTTCAAAGTTCTCAAACGAACGATCTATTTTGGTAGATTTTCTCTATATACTGATAATAATATACTAATAATATTAGTAGATTTGTAGATCGATTAAATGGAAGATGAACAATTTCAAACCGAATGGATAATTTATGGATTCGACCAATTCACTACAATTGTAACTTAGAATTAGTAGTCGTTGTCTATTTGAAACGAAAAGTTATGAATCTAATCAACGCTATAGAAACATATAATGAAATCGATCTCACTTAAACTCTTAATGTAATGAAGAGGATCGTTTATGTCACATACCGCAAACAAATGTCTCAAACGAATCACTTGGGGAAAAAGTTTCACTACGAAAGGCACAAAAAAGGCAAAAAAAAAAACAATCAATACGAATAATTTATTCATTTATTCAGTTCCAATCTTTGGCGAAGTCAGACAGTTTTTCAGTACCAATTTCATTGTACTGAAACGAATGATTTTTGTCCACGTTGCATAAAAACGTTTACATCCTTTGAAGATATCCTCTCAAAAACTTTCTCTCCAATCATTTTAGATCTTTGCAAATCGAATATTTATTTTTTTTTTATTTCGAATTCGAAATAAATAGATTTTCATATTTTGTAATTATCGAAATTTATTGTGTAGGTTTTAACCTTTGCTCCAGCACTCTTTGATAGCTGTTCATTTCGTGAAAAGCTATCCAACGAAAAAAAAATTGCAATCACACAATCAATCATTTCGAAATCAGCCGGAAGGAATCTAGAGTTCAAGCAATTCTTAATTTTTTTTTGTTTTCCAATTCATCTCCCAACAGACATAGAGCAAAAAGAGAGAGAGAGAGAGAGAGAGAGAGAGAGAGAGAGAAATTATTGCATTAAATATAGTAATGAAATAGTGAAATGATTATATCCGATTGTATTGATTGCCATTCATAGTGAAGGTTTTGAAACCGATTTCAATCTCAATGCTCTAGAAGTCAATCAATTAGTGTGTCTTGAATGCGCCTAAATCCTCCCACAACGATTTGATTGACTATCCATAACTTTGGCGAAGCGATGGGAAAGAAGGGGGGAGGGTTTGAAACGAATGTTCTCTGGAGAACTTTCAAAATTAATAGATTAGATTAGGATTGGAAATTGGTAATTAAAAAAAAAACAAAAAAAAAATTTCCGAATGAAATCATTAAGATCATTTTTTTTCGAACGTTTTTGTAACATTTACATCATCGATTTTGAGAGAGAGAGAGAGAGAGAGAGAGAGAGACATCATCTAAAATGATCTATCTTTGTAGGAAATTCGAATTGAATGATAATTATCAAATTCGTAAGATATTCAAATGATATGAAATCTTTTCTTTTTTTTTGTTTAAACTACTTGAAATAATTCGACATGTTTTTATTTTTTATTTTTTTCCTTTTTCAAATTGAAGGAAAATTTTTCGGTCAAATTAAAAAAATTCTACACATTGAAACAAGAACAAACAGAACGAGAAGTGTGGCAGCAGTTCAATCGAAACCGGAGCATTCTATTGGTTTGCCCAGATTCCAACGAAGCTCTTCTATACGTTCGATAGACAATAGCCCAAGTACGCCTGTCAAGGTGGAGAAATTAGTGGAGGAAGAGATCATACCAAAAGAGAATGGTGTTGGAAAGAGAAGAAAGAGTCGAAAACGAAAAGCTCCACTGCCACCCATTAGAAAATCTAATTCGCCTAAAGAATCTTCGACTAAATCGATTCAGATTGGTGAACCTAATTTAGCTCTTGCTTCACAAACATTACTGCCCATCCCTTCGATTCTATTGTCTCAAAAGCTACCACTAATTGTTCGTACACAATCCAAAACTATTAGAGGCGATCGATCAATATCGAAATCTAAGTCTCCACCATCACCACCACCATCATCATCATCACCACCGCCTCCACCTCCACCTCCACCACCTCCTCCTCCGCCTCCATTACCACCAATGTTTTTTAAAAAGAATTTGTCCCTAAAATCATTGAATGATTCAATTTTGAAAGCTAACAAATCACCTCACAATCTTGGAACGAATTCTCGTAAGTTGAATGCGATTACGCAATTTCAAATTAGAATTTCGATTTCGATTTATAAACTATAGAATTTTAAATTTTCTAGCAAAAGAAAATTTTCTAAACGAGCTTAAGACAGTCTTTAAAAAACTAAGCAAACGTTCGATGTCGCCAAAATTTTCTGGACCAAAAATTTCCACAAAAATTCCAGAAGATACAAAAGATTCGTTAGTGATAGCGTTAAGAAAACGTTTGGAAACGATTCGTTTAGCTAAAAACTCCGAAAGTTTGGAATCAATAAACTCTCCGAGCGAAAATCAATGGGATCCTTAAGAAAGTCGAAAAGAAAGAAGCAGAAGAAAAGAGACGATTTAGTTCCGAGACAAACAATCATAAAAATTAACAAACAAATCGAATTGTCAAAAAAAAAAAAAACTGTCACAAAAATCTCACAAAATAAAAACGATCGAACGAGAGACTTTGATTAGTTTAGTTTGTTATTGAATTCAGTATAGTTTAGTATCTATGGATGCTGATACTTGGTTGAGTGATTAGAATCAACTAGTTTATGTCGTTTTTTTTTTTTTTTTTGAAACGGATTTTCTGATCGACGACGACATCATCATCATCATCGACTACTCAAACTATGATGATAAGATTAATCTATCTTAGACACTGAGCGAAGAGAGAGAGAGAGAGAGAGAGAGAGAGAGAGAGAGAGTAAAGTGAGTGAAATATTGATATTTTTTGGTGCCATAAAGTATCAAGGTCTGTATTGTTGTATTATGGAAGCAATTTGTGTTGGAACAAAACAATTTCAATCGCAAATCTTCTTTCTTTCTAAACATTCAATCATATTTAAGATGATCAATAGACATTCTATGCTTTTAATTCTCTTCTAGAGGGATTTCACAAATGAGAGAAATTGCAATCTTTCTCGAATTAGATTAGTTTTTTTTTTTTAAAAAAAAAAGAAAAATTTGAAATAATTTTCTCCATCAATTAGCAATGGAATTTGATCCATCAAAATATTTGATCACCTCGAACGATTCTTGGGGTCCTGGAAAAGAATTGATTGAAATTTTGATTAAAAATCATCAAGAAATCAAACAACACGAGTGAGTTGAAATGAAAAATGAATTATTTAAAGTTTGTTTCAATTTTGTTTCAATTTTTTTTTTGAAAATTTAGTCCAATTCGAATCGTTGATTTAGGCTGTGGTCCAGGAAATTGTACCGAACTATTGACAAAATATTTTCCTCAAGCTACAATATTCGGATTGGATATCGATCCCGAGATGATTGAATATGCAAGAAAAAATAGTCCAAGTGAAAATTGTCATTTTTTTATCCAAGATCTTGACAAACCTTTTGATGAGTATTCAAATGAATTGAAACAATCATTGTTGGAGAAAAAGATCGATATAATCTTTTCGAATTATGCATTACAATGGATTAGAAATCCTCAAATTATATGCGATATAATGAATAAGATATTGTCACCAAAAACTGGTATACTTGTTGGTAATATTCTCTACAGCGATATCTCATCGGTGATCGATAATGAATTTGATCGAAAATTATTCGATGAATATATGGATTTTCCTGATGAAAGACGTTTCATTGGTGATTGGCTTTTCGCTTTGAAAGATAATGGCAAATTTAATAACATTTGGTTTCAATATTGTAATCCAAGATCGATCTTTCCAGAACACTACTATAAAGAATGTAAGTTTAGTTTCGATTCGTTGAGTGATTGATTTTTCTTTTCTTTTCTTTCTCTCCTAATTCTCAATCGAATCGATTCTATTTGAAATTGATTGTTAGCGTTTGTTAAGATACCATTGAAATGGCATGAAAAATTTATACGTAATTCTGCACCGGAAGAGATTCGTATCAAATTGTCTGAGGTGTTGAGAAAATTGATCCTAAAGAAACGAATCATTCGTACAATCAAAAGAATCGAATCGAATTGTAAAATCAATGATAACGAAGTGAATGATATTGAAATTGAGCAACAACTTTGGATGATGATTGTGAAACATTAAACTTCGAATCGTTTAGAATTTTTCTTTTGTTTTAGATTTGAATCTCTCAATCGATTGGAATCGAATAGAACGGATCAATCAGAACACCAAACGAGATTATTTTAAATCTAATTCAATTCAAATTTGACCAATCGCATCGAATCGAATCGTATCGGAAATTAAAAAATCCATTCATTCATTCAATGATAGCTTTAGATTAAATGTAGATTTCTCTCATTGCTTCATAGACAAAACAGATTGATTTGGATTAATTATTGTCTTCAAAAAAAAAATCTTCTCTAATTATTTTAAGAATTTGTTTCGGATCGATTTCATTATGAAATCGAAACTTGTGAATTTAAATCATTTATTGAATCGGGTATTTTATCTCATTTATTGGATCGAATTAAATCTTTAATCAGATTAAAAATAATCCGAATTAATTATAGAATTCTATCGAAAGCATTAAAATTTTATAAAAATTCAAAAAATTTCTTCTTCGAATAATTTTTTTTTTAAAACGATGAAGAAATTCAAATGGAAAATTGTTCAACACTCATCGATAATGTTTCAGAGCAAACAAGTTTGTTTAAAGTTTTGGCAAACAAAACTTGGTTTCTCTTCGGATTCTTTCTAATTCTGATAGCAATGATTGCATCGATTATAATTCATATAACAATTTATTTTAAAAATCAATCGGAACAAGATTTTCAATCAAAGAAACAGAATCAAAAATCTACAAAAAGATGGGAGGATCCTAAAAAAATCTCCCCACTATCTAGATCGTTGTATTTGCAACTAATGAAACTAAAAAGTTCTCTTGTGGAGAGAGAAACCGAGCCACTCTATCGGAGCACCAAATCCGAAATATCTCTTTCAACGAACGCTTCATTAGCGATCAAATCGATTTGAGAGCAAACATATGAAGCGATGAATTGATTTAGATTTTTTTTTTTTTTTTGGTAATCTTCATAAAAAGCTTAAACTAATCAAAAAAAAGCCTAATTGCAATGGAGATGGAAGAAAATAAAGCTTCATCTAAAATAAAATGTTTCCTCTCCTAAATCCGTTGAATCTTGAATTTTGATTCCTCAACGAACTACGAATATGTATTGATTGGATTAAAATGAAAAAAATTATAAATTAAAAAATTTAAAATTAATTCAATCTGAAATAACTATTTGTTTAACTATTGAAATTTAAATCAGTAAAAAAAAAAAAAAAAACAAAAACAAAAGAAAATTCTTCAATGGTATAGCCTCTTTCGATGATGCGTTTAAAATTTTCAAATATTATTATCTTTCTCAATAGTTTCATAGCGATCGTTTTGATAACTCTACCAATCTCTTATCTTCTCTATTTGTATTACTTTAAAGGTTTGCTTTTTTTTGCAGATTTTTTTTTTCTTAAATACATTGATTGATTTCGATCATTGTTTGATTTTTGATTGCAATCAAACATCGAAATGAAATGACCGAATAGAAATGATTGTTTGCAAAAGAGAGAGTTGCATCGAAAGATCTAAATTTATCATCGCAACAATGGATAGTAGTAGAGATCCATGTCAAGATTTCTATAGCTACGCTTGTGGTCGATGGCTTAAAAATGTTAATTTTAATTCGAATATCGATCGATTGATACCATTCGAATTGATGAGATTGAAAACCGAGAATAATATTCGATTTATTCTATCGAATTCTTGGGATCATGAACGAAACAAACTAAACGATAAAATTATCAAATCGAAATCGATCTCTGTAGAATGGTTAGCTAGAATGCATCAACAATGTCATAATGGTACCGAGAAAAATTTTAGTGTTAGATTTAAAAAAATTTGGAATCAATTTATTCCATCAAGATTTAATCTAACATGGCCTTTGGGCTATGATCAATCAAAAAATTTGCTACGATTCTATAAGAATTGGTTAGATCTCTATGCTGATTATTATAAATTTTTCGGTGAAGGAACTGTTTTCGAAATCTCATCGTTTCGACTCGAACACAATAGGGATTCGATTTTGGTACTTTCGTTTTTTTCGTTTTTAGTTTTGAATTATTTTTTTTTTTTTTTTTTGACAGTTCAAAACAATCAGATTTGGAAAGAGACCGAGATCGGTTGGGGAAATCTTTCGTACCTATTGGAGATTATTGGAAGATATGGATGTGATTAGATGTTTTAAGAGTCAGACGAAAATTTTCAAAGAAAACATTCAAAATGCTGCCAAACTTCAATCCGATTTAGAATATGTGATGATGATTTTTGATTTTTATCACTATTTCTTTTTTTGAATCATTATCTCTAGAATTCATTTAAGTAATTAATTAATTAATTTAAATTTTTTTTTGTTTCATTTCTTTTGAATGTATCTCTTAATCGATTCAAACTAAACTTCGCTATTCAGCTATTCAGTCGTATCCATAGCAAAAGTCAAATTATTCGTTTGAGCAAATTAAATCGAATTGTTGGCAATAATATTACTAGATTTTTAAATTTGATGAGAGAATCGAAAGATTCAAAATCATCAAAAAATTTCAAGATTCATTTATGGATTGATTCCGATCTGATCGGAATTGATAGTTTTAATAATTTTGTTTTCGCAATCAAAGAGTTTCAATCGAAAGATTTGATTATCATAGCGAATAATTTTTATCTAGAAACTTTTGCAAATTTCATCGCAATGAATCGAGATGGAAAACGTGATTGCTATCAAGAACATTTCGATGGAAATTCTCCACTAAAATTTGCAATGGCCAGAATTTATATCGATCATTTTTTAAAACCTAAAACTAAATTGAGAAGCATTGAATTAGTTAACAATATTAAACAAGCTGCTATTCAAATGATAAAAGAAGCGAATTGGTTAGATTCTGAAACTAGCTCTCGAATTATTCATAAACTACGCGGTATCATTGATGATATCGCTTTTCCGCAATGGATTCTTTCCGATAGAAATCTAGATAATTTTCTTGATCTAAAATCGATCGAAGAGATACCTCAAAGTTACTATGAGATGAGAAGAATCTTATCGAAAATTATCATCAAACAATTATTCGAGAAGATTCGGAAGAAAACCAAAAGTTTGAGTAGGTTGGTTAATTAATCAGTGATGAAATGCAAATATTTTACAATTTCTCCCTCTCTCTCTCTCTCTCTCTCTCTCTCTCTCTCTCTCTCTCTCTCTCTCTCTCTCTCTCTCTCTCTCTCTCTCTCTCTCTCTCTTAAATTTGGTATCATCAGTCATCTGTATCCGTTGTTGGTTGATGCTTATTACCAAACCAAAATGAATACTATCCGTAGGTTTGATCGATTCGTTTTTATTTTTTGTGTTTTCGCTACGAGAGAGTATGAGAATTAATTAATTGGATAATTTTTTTCCCCACCCCACAAAACAGATATCTCTTCGCAAGTGTTACAACAGCCAATATTTGATGCGGAATTACCTTATTATCTTAATGTAGGCTCCTTAGGTTTCATTGTTGGGCATGAAATCTTTCATGGACTTGATAGAACAGGTTCGGTATATTTTTTTTTTATCTTTTTTTACTTCGTATTCGTTTTCGAAAAACCGACTAAGAGTTTTTGTTTACGATCGAAGGAGTCAATCACGATGAGCTTGGTCGTTTGAGACATTTTTGGGAAGAGAAATCTTGGAACACATATCTAAAGAAAACGGAATGTTTAGCAAGACAATTTTCTAGAATCAAAGACAACAGAACTTCAATGATGGTTAGGTTGATGAGTTTCCAAAAAAAAAAAAAATGAATCCAATTGATTGATTGATTTCATTTGATTTCATTTTGAAGATTGATGGAATTAGAACTTTGAATGAGAACATAGCGGATTCTGCTGGAGTTCGTACAGCGTTCAAAAGTTTTAAAAATTTTCAAAGATTCGAATACACAATCGAACGATTACCATTGGAATGTGAACAATTCACACCAGAACAGCTTTTTTTCATCTCTTTAGCTCAGGTTAGATTAGAAAATCGTATAAAATATATGTAAAATTTTTTTTTCCATAATTCTAGACAAGCTGTGACAAGCACAGTATCGATGTAGCAAGATCCATCATAAGAGGAGATAATCATGCTCCACATCTATACAGAATCAATGTTGCGTTCCAGAATATGAAAGAATTCGCTTCAGCATTTCAATGTTCGCCGAACACTCCTATGAATAACAATAGTAATCGGTGTATAATTTGGTAGAGTTAAATATAAAGAATTAAAAACTCTTTGATTATTTTATCGAGAATGATTTCGATGATCGAGATTTAGATATTTTATTAGCTTTAATTACAAGAAACAAGAATAATAATTGATTCGTTAGATCTATTTGACAGGTTTTTTTTTTGCAATCGAAATATAATGAAATCACATTTCAATTTATATCGAAATAAGTTTATCACAATTTTTTGGAAATCAAATTCAATCTTTGACGATTCGATAGGTGATGATATATTCTAAATGGATTTAGATTGGGAAAAAAAACGATTAAGAATATTAAAAAAAAAATTCTAGAAAAATATTGCGGACAATACTGACCAGGATATGCTTGTTCGCCACGATAGATGACATATTCTGGAAACGATAAACCATCTCCACTTGGTCGACCTTTTAATTAGAAAATTATTAAGCTCTGTCATCGATCACGGAATCAATTGATCGATTTACCTATGATAGAATGATGACCTGGAGGAGCGTGCGCCATTTTCAAAGCACTGAATTGAAAAAAAGATTTCCCTAGCGCCGTACGACACAATAGAAGTTGTCGTTTGCAAGTGTAACAAGATCGATCTTTGTGCACTGAACATCCACTTCCGCCACTGATACCGTAGACATATTGATTAGATTTTGAACTATTCTCAGCGAAATAGATTCCAGCACCAAACATTCCACCAATGTAAGCGTGACGTTCATCGAAACCTTTTTGAACGATCGAGTTGATAAAGGGCGAGCCATGAAACAGCATCCGTTCGTTAGAGAATCCATGATTCTCGTCACAAATTTCTTGTCGACGATGCAAATATCGTTGCCACAGTTTCAAGTTTATAATTTTTTGAATTCTAATGATTTGATATCGATTGAAAATGCCACCAGCTTGACCACCGTCTTTATGTTCTCGTATCGACGATTGCATCTCGTCTTGTACAGCTCGATATTCTTTGTCTTCCGTCGACAATTGGATACAAAATGTCGTTGTTTGAATATTAGGATATAGATTGTTTAAAGTGTTTGAATCAATATTAGGTTGGAAACTAAACAAATTTTTAGGATTCTGAGAATTCGTATTGGTTGAGAATAATGAAGAGCAAGGTATTATTGTTCCATCTGCAGCCATAACTGTTATTGGTTTGTGAGTAGCGATACTCTCATTTGGTTGGTTCTCAGCAAAAAATTTCATCAAAGGATCAAGAGATTGATTTTTATCGGCAAATAATGAAAAATCTTCAACATTCTCATTAGTGCTGGAGATCAATAATTTCTCAATTCCTTTCAAAATACGATGTCTGTGGCCATAGGCCGTAACTCCGATAGCTTTCAATTCTTCATGTCCCATCTCAGCCAATATATCAATAGTGATATGCTCTTTCATTAAAATTTCAGATAAAAAACTCAAACCTAAGTTATCTAAAAATACTGAAACAGTCAGACTAGATGAAATACTGGATACTGGAAGATAATTTGTCAATTTAATTTGGGTAGATGGGTTAGGAAGTGACGATAAATCATTTTTGAGCACAGTAGATTTCAAATCAACACTTGAAGATGCTTGACCATCGCCTTGCTGCAAATGAGAAATGTTATCGAAATCAGATTTAGAACTGATAAGATTTTCATTTTCTGCTCGGATTTTGTCCGGACATCTGTTTCCGTTGACATTCTCGGCATTACGTTGCGATAACAGCAGAGCCAAAGAAGATGGAATGTTTTCGCTAGTGTTTAGACCGTTTGATTTCAATGGTGATACATCGACTAATGCGTTTTTTGAAGATTTAAAACTCAAATTCAGATTCATCATATGTCCGATCAATTTCTGCATCAAATCAGACTGTTCTTTTTGCTTTGAATCATTAGATTTTTCAGCATTCAAAGACAAAAGCTCTACTTGAGAATTCTCGACAGCTTCGTTCTCTTGATTATCATCGTTTTTAGATTTCTTATCATCGTCTAAATTTGGAATATATGAAGCTACTGTAGCAGCTAAAGATGTTGAATATAGTGGAGGTTCCAGTTGAGCATCCATCAATAAACATTTGACATCATCGGCTGATGCCAAATCTAAAGCAGTTTGACTTTCGTAATTTTTCATCGTGGGATCTGCTCCGTGAGCTAAAAGAAGAGCACACAATTGTGTGCGACCTTTCTGTGCAGCTTCATGTAATGGAGTGAAGCCCCATCGATCTGTTGCATTGACATTCGTTTGATGCTTAATAAGCAATGCAGCAATATCTAGATGACTATGAACAAAATAATTCAATATAGTAAGCTTGATAAAGATCAAACACAACACTGACCCATATGAAGCAGCATTGTGCAATGGTATCAAGCCGCCTTTATCTGGAGCATTCACATCGGCACCTTTCTCTAGAAGAAATTCTGCAACATCAAAATTATTATAGCCAGCAGCCAAATGCAAAGGAGTAGAATTGCGGCCTTGACAATCTCGACAATTGACATTTTCCGCATTGACTATTCGCGTCAATCGATCAAGCTCTCCCTTTTTGGCGGCATCCAAAATTGCTGCGTTTCCGAGCAGCAAATCTCTTATCTCTACATCGTCTGGCTTGACTAAATCGATTGGAGTGTCTCCATCCCTATTTTTCTTGCTAACATCAGCTCCGTGACGTAATAATAATTTGACAATATCTATCTTGCTTTTAGATGCAGCTTCGTGAAGTGCCGTGTACTTAATTGAATTGTAACCAAAAAAAAATTCAAATTAGAAGTAATAAATTCATTAAAAATTCCCTTACCTTCCACAAGTCTGTTGCGTTAACGTTTGCTCCTTTTTTTAGCAACAATTCAGCTACTTCATAGTGTCCATAACTGCAAGCGTTGTGTAACGGGACTAGAAGCATAATCAAAGATAATCAATTAAGAATAATTAGTGTTTTTGCAAATATGGACTTTGAAACTAACCTAAACCTCCTTTATCTTTAGCACGAACATCGGCTCCATGCTCGAGAAGATATTCAACAACATCTAAGCGATTGTAACCAGCAGCGAAGTGCAATGGTGTACTCTGCCTTCCATCAACATCCCTACAATTGACCAAGTGAGGATGTTTCTCTAGAATCATTTGGACCAGCTCCAGATCTCCGGTTCTCGATGCTTCCAATAATCGATTCTCAGGATTGCCTCGCGAAGTTAAATGATGGCTAGCTATTAATTTTTGTACTTGTTCAGTAGCAGCCATTTGTTCTGCATTAAGTCCTTGATTATTGACAATGGATAAATCGACACCGTAGGATAATAAAGTTTGAACGGAATTGATTTGACCATTACGAGATGCTCTATGCAAAGCTGTTTGACCGGAAGAATCTACTGCATTTATTTTGGATCCATGTTTGATAAGAATTTCCATGATGTCTATATGACCACGATCAGAAGCTAAATGTAATGGAGTCAAACTTTGTGAGTTCTTCTCATTGACCAATGAAGGACATTTTCGGATCAATAGTTCTATAATTTGTTTACGTAATTTCGGGGTCATTTGAGGATTCGCTATTGAGCAATTCAAAGAGACGGCAATGTGCAATGCAGTGTCGTTGGTGAATGGATGCTTGAATTCAATCGTTTCTTGATTGAGAAATTTCTTCAATTTCGATACGTCAACAGCATTGATGATGGCATTGAAAAATTGTTGACCACGAAATTCTTTGATGATTCGCTCCTGTATTTCGATAGTTTGACAAATATCCAGAACGGATTTATTGTGACAATTGACCAAAGTTGGATCTGCTCCGTGACTCAAAAGTAGAGAGCAAACTTCAGTTCGCATTTTAGCAGCAGCTTCATGCAACGGAGTGAATTGCCAATGATCAGCAGCATTCACTTCGGCACCATGTTTGATGAGCAATTCGCAAACCTCAAAATGTCCGTAACTACAGGCATTATGTAGAGGAACTAAAGGATTGGATTCAATAACAACGACGATGTATCAAGAGAGTCTAAGTGAAAAAAAATTTCAAATCAACGTACCAAGACCACCTTTGTCTTTTGCATGCACATCACCGCCATTTTTCAATAAGATTTGTACAATTTTTAATCGATTGTAACCGGCAGCTAAATGAAGTGGCGTCGATCTTCTCCCATCAGAAGCATGACAATTGACATTCAGCGGTGTTAAAAGGGAAAGAACTTTCTCTTCGAGACCATTTCTGGCCGCTTCCAAGAGCTCATGTTTGCAATAATCGCCCGTCAAAATAGGTTTTACGTTGGAAGCAGCAAGATCCAAGGCGGTTTTTCTCTCAGAATTACTTATTCTAGCATCAGCACCGTTTTGCAATAGCAATAGACACACCTCTTGTTTGCCTTTGATCGCAGCCTCCATTAACGGAGTGAAATGCCAATTATCTTTAACATTTGGATCGGCACCATTCTTTAGCAAAGTTTTTACTACATCGATATGACCAAAACTACAGGCGTTATGGAGAGGAACTGAGAAACAATCATCAAATCTTGAATGTCATAATTTTTCGATCGAAGTTTAGCTTACCTAGACCACCATCATCTTTCGAGTGTATGTTGGCACCTTGTTGGATTAGAAATTCTACCACATCTTGTCGGCCGAATCCAGAAGCAAAATGTAATGGCTAATTTAGAATGAAAAATAATTGTTACACATAGAAAAAAGAGTAAAACTAGCAAATTTAATAAACTAACCGTTGATTTATTGTTATCTCTTATATTTACATTGTTCGAATTGATTAGTTTTTTTAATCGAATCAAATCTCCAATTTTACAAGCATTGAAAATTTCTTTCGAGAATAAATTATTTGAAAGATACAATGGTGAATCTAGAATGATTGTTTGTAATGATTGATCTGATGATTTGTTTGCAGAATTATCTGCTACATTAGAATTTGTGGTTGAAATATTTTTCTGCAAATTCAATCTAGAATGATTATCATTCACAGTTTGTTGTTTCATTGTTTGTCTTATCGGTAAAATTTTCGAATTGATTTCATTGATCTCGGTAGATCTTTCATCCGATAACGAAAACAAACTATTCAAATATGTTCCACGAATTGATCCATTTTTTCTTAAGATTTGATCAGACAAAGATTCCATCGATAATTCGGAGAATAAACAGAATCAATTTAGAAGAGATGATTTTCATCGAAACAAATTCTATTAAATAACTCAAATTATCAAAATTGAACATCGAAAATGAAAATGAATTCTATTCGATCATTCGAGAATTTATGATTCGAACACGAACGAAAGTTTTCGAACGAATTTAAGCAAAAAAAAAATGGCCATCAAAACATTTTGAGATTTCTAGCTCTACTGGATGATTGTTGATGATTGCTCCAATTAAACCGTATCTTTTCGTATCAATCACAAAAGGGCTGCCAAATAATCAAAGTCCGAGTGACCAACAGCCTGTCTTTTTCTCTCATCGTTTCATTATTCTCTTTTAAGAAGTTTTGTTCCTTTTCTCTCTCTCTCTCTCTCTCTCTCTCTCTCTCTCTCTGTCAGTTGTTGGAGAGAATAATTTCTAGAAAAATTACTGGAAATTTTTTTTTCGAATCAGATTACTAACAATTGATTGAAATCGAGCCGATTTTATTGCGGCCCAAATCTTCAATCTTCATCATTGTGATGTCTAAGTCTAGGGATGTTTTTTTTGGTGATTGAAAACAATCGTTTTCTAAAAAAATGAGAAATTCAATTCTTTCATAGCTATCTTTTCATATGGGGGAAGGGAGAAAAGTAAGAAATTGGAACATTTGAAAAGATATTAAAAACAAAAACATTCCATGGAAAAATACCTAAATTTGAAGATTATTTTTTTTTTAGATTTCTATAGAATTTTCTTATCGACATAGCTATCATTCGATGTTTTCAAAATATGAAAACAAAGTGTTTTTTAATCGATGAGAAAAGTGGATGATTTAGCGGAAATAGATCCAATTAAATCCATTCTAGATATCTTCATTCGATTGATAATGAAAACGTTGAAAGTTTTGATTGAATTAAAGAAGCTACAGTTTTTAATATTAAAATGGTTTCCGAAAAAAAAACAAATTCTCAATGCTTGTTATCGGTGGTGACGTAAACAAATTGCTTCCGAAAATCTTCTTGAAACATCACAAACATTCACCTTACACACACACACACACACATACAATCACATGGGTAATGATGATGGTGAATGATGATGCCATCATCGAATCAATTAACAAATCTATCAATTAATAAAGATTTATTAAAGATAGAAAATGGATATGATGGGATTTCACTCAAATTCTAATCAAATCTAAATTCTTATTTCTCCTAGCTATTTTATCAATAGCATTAATAGCATTAATCGAAACGGATTTCTCAAGATTGGATCTTCGAGATGAATCCTTGTTTCAAATCAGAATAGATTGTGGAAAGAGAAAGTACATTCCAAAATCGCAGACAATTCGCTTTATTAACATTGCTAGAAAATTATCTTCATTATTTTTTTTTTTTTTTTTGAAGTAACAAATTTCACTTAACGATCTATTCGATATCATTCGATTGATTTGGGATTCGTAAAAGATTAAGAGAGGAAAAAAAAATATCTCCTCATTTGTTCTATAATATATTAGAGATTTGATTATATTCGAGAGTTTGAAAGAATATAAACCATGTTCTATTCCATTGAATTTTTTTGATAGATTATTTTTTTTCTCAATCCTAGATTCGAGATTCCTATCCAATGAAAATGGATTTTCTCTACAAGAATAGTCTTCCATCGATCGCTCTCGTACAGCAAAGGTTAGATGAATACCTCTCGAGTAAAATTAAACATTTTTTTCCGGTCTTTTTTTTTTTTTTTGAATCCAGTTTCAATGAACAACGAAATGTTATGTTCGCTTTATCGAATATATTTGATCCAAAATATGCCTTCCTATTCTATGCTCCATTGTTCTATTCATTCGATCATCGAATCGGAACGAAAATGATGTGGGCCTCAGTGATATCAGAATGGTCTAATCATCTTCTTAAATGGTTTCTTCATGGAGAGAGACCTTATTGGTGGATTCATGAATTTAATCAATCATTACAGCAGCAAGATAGAAATTCGACTCTACCAACAATCGAGCAAACTTTTATGACATGTGAAACTGGTCCTGGATCTCCTTCTGGTCACGCAATGGTCACCGCTTGCGTTTGGTATGTCATCATTGATGGAATTCTGAATAGAAAAAAACTTCAAAATTCGAAACATCGAGAATCGATCATCGATACGATTTGTTGGTCATTCTACACCTTAATCTTATGTGCTGTTTCGCTTTCTCGCATCTACATCGCTGCCCATTTTCCTCATCAATGTCTATTAGGAATGGCGATGGGAATAGCTGTCGCTAAAATTCTCAACCTCCACGAGACAGAATCTTTCGGTTTGAAAGTGTATCTTTTTGGAACATTCGGATTGATTGGATCTGCCATTATGACTTATTTCACTTTAATTTTGATGGGATTCAATCCTCATTGGTCAGTGGAACGGGCACTAAAATGGTGTGCTCGACCAGAACATGTCCGAGTGGATACAACTCCTTTCTATTCGATGATGAGATATTCTGGATTTTTCGCTGGAATCGGTCTCGGATTCAACACTAAACTATTCAAATGTGAAAGTTCGGCTAATTGTTTGCAAAAGCGATCAATAATCGCATTGCTCTCTTTGATAGCATCGAGTTTGATTCAAAGTGTTCCATTGTCAAGGGAAATGGAGAGTTTTAAACTATACGGAATTGTATTCTTGATGAATATGGTATTGCCCTATTTGTTCATTGCCTTGATACCGTTTCTTATCAATCGAATCGATAAAGCTGTCTTCAAACAGAAAAATCAATGAAAAGATATCAATGAATAACTACGATCAAAAGAATCCGATGATAAATTGTAGATAGAGAGAGACTGAAAAAGTTACATAAAATTTTTGTTTGCTTTTATTTTATTGTAAAATATAAAAAGATGAAGAAAATTTTAAATTAAAATGTTAATTTATTAGTCGAGGTTTTCTCTTTTTCCGCTCTCAAATTTTGTTCGATATCAATGATGAATTCACGAAAGAGATTAAGTGAGCTAGATAATGAGGTTTTATACGCGATACTACTTGATGGCATTGATTCTTCTGTCGTATTCGATGTAGGTGATAATCTATCTAATTCTTCGCATAAAATTTTCAATGTTGGAACTTTGAATGGATCAAATTTGTCTATTTGTTTGAAATCGATTGGGACACAAATTTTTCCAGTTTTCGGGTGCACCGAGAAAGGCATCTTAAGCAGATGGTTTAAACCTCGAGTAACGTTAGTATCGAGGCGAGGATAGCATAGTTGTAGTTTTAATTCTTCAAGAAAAAAAACGATGCTTGTAGATTGATCGGTTGAGGGAAGGATTTGAGTTTTTCGATCCATAAAATAATTGACTTAATTCCACTAATTTTCGCCATCGATCAGAAGTTTTCAGACTAGAATCTTCAAGTAAAGATCTTTTAATTTGATCACGCAGCTGTTGATCTAGGCAAAGATTAGCAATTGTTTCGATTTGAGATTTGGTTTGTAGAAAATTTTGCTTAACAATCATAAGCTCTTCAAAATATTCATCGATTATTTTTACTGCTCTTCCTATAGATGGATGAACTCCTTTTAGTCCATCGATTTCAACTTTTTTCGCTTTGAATTGACCACCATCGAAAATATTAATGAAATTGACGATTGCATCTCTTGCGTCTGGCTTCAATAATCTAGCTCTTCGATCGGCAACCCAACAATGAATACCACGTCGACCAGAATAAACCCAGAGAATATCTTTGAATCCGAAATCTTTTCGAAGAAAAGATTCAAGAATCCGAGCAGCTATGATCATAAACATCCAGCATCGATTACAAATCGATGTTCCTTTGCAACAAGTCCGAACATCATCATAATCCGTCATATCGATATCAAAAACAAGTTCATGTTCCATGGGCTGAAATGATAACAGTTTAACTTTTCGACATTCTTTTGGTTTAAGATTATAAACAGCTCCAATATCGATCTTGGTTGGTAAACGTTCCATAATCGATCTTCTCATCTCGGCTAAAGTATCGAAAGAGTTGAATCTTAAGTAGATATCTCCAGATAGAGTGAACGAGAATTCTCGATGATTAAAATAATCTGGCTTTACTGTAAATCAATCCAATGTCGAATCATTGTTGAAGAATAAAAAAAAAACAAAACAAAACAAACCATTTGCATATGAAAGCCATTGAAAGAAGAGAGTATGAGGGAAGAGAAATTGATAATAAGCTCGAAGATATTCCGGTTGGTTTCCATCAATCATTGATTCTTCTATCTCCATCTCAATCTCATTGCTATTGTTCGATAATTGTTTCGTAGGTATTGGTGGCATTTTCATCGGAAAACTCCAAATGATCTAAAATTCTTCAAAAAAAAAAAAAAAAAAAAAAGATCCAAACTTCTAAAGATAGCCAATTAAGTTGCGCCAAATTCATAGGATTGGAATCATCTCTCAATAGATGACGTACGATTAATTATTGGCTAAAATTCTCAAAGAAAATATTTCAATTTTTTAGATAAGATTTTTTTCTTTTTAATTCAACAAAAACTAGCTAAATAATTAAAGAATTGGGGTAAAAAATTTTAAATATTAATTCAATATAAACAATATGAATGTCAAAGATAATCGAATGATTAAACAGTGATGTCCACTTCATGATTGACTTTATCCAGAACAAATTTTCCATGTTTCCCAACACCCTCACGGAAACGTTGAGCGTTGACTAGAGTGAAACAAAAAGAAAAAAAAAAGTTTCCGAGATTAGTTTCTCTACATGTAGCGATCCATTGTGAAACCTTTGATTAAATTATCTTTGATTATTTCGGCAGCGTTTTCAATCTCAAACTTTGATGCTTCTTCTAAAGTTTTCGCTCTAAATGTTGCATAGTAGAGAGAACGACGATCAACTCGAAGACATTCTTGTGGAAATTTCACCAACGATTGTGCTAAATTAAATGCCTGTCCTAGTGCGGTACCGACAGGAACCAATCGATTTGCTAAGCCCATTTCGAACGCTTCTTTTCCATTGATACCTCTACCAGTTAGAATCAAATCCAACGCTCGAGAATAGCCGATCATTTTAGAGAGTCGAATTGAGCTACCATTGATCAATGGAACGCCGAATCTTCTACAAAAAAATCCAATAATAGCATCAGTCTCGATGACTCTTAGATCACACCAGAGAGCTAATTCAAAACCTTCGGCAACCGCATAGCCATCGATAGCCGCAATCACAGGTTTAGAACAAAACATTTGTTCGGTACTCTATGAATCAATAGAGATAATGAATTCTGAATTCGATCTCTCACAATAATACCTACTTCGAAAATTGGTTTGACTAGATTGCCAAGTTCTTCGGCAGGTGAATCTGCGATTTCTTCGAGATCTAAACCAGCACAAAAAGAGCCACCGAAACCATGTAATATAGCTACTGAGTAGTCATTATCATTTTCGAATTCTTCTATTGCGATTCTAAGCTTATTCGCCACTGTACTATTGATGGCATTTCTTTTCTCTGGTCTATTCAAACCGATCAATCGAATTCCTCTCGTTCGTTTCTCTACAACAACACTATCTTTATTTAAAAATGTCGAGTGATTTTTCGAGATTTGAATTAAAAAAGTTCGAATGTTTCGAGAGGAAAGATATCTGTAGCAATTAGCTTTTGTTGCTATCATTTCTTTTTGGTACGGTTGGATTCCGAGAGGATTAGGTGGAACTCAATTCGTTGGCCATATGTTGCAATAGAATCTCTTCAACAGAGACATCAAATTCCGTATTCCGATAGATGACGTTGCCGCTAACAGCAGCTTCGTCCAACGATTTGAAGAGTTTTGTGAATTTGTTAAAGATTTCAAACCGTATGATTTTTTCGTTTTATAATTCTAAATTGCATAGTGCTAATATTAAATTAATCCGATAAGGTTAGGTTAGCTATCTCAAATTAATGAGGCTTAGGTTAGGTTACGTCTCATTAGTTGGCTCAACTTAGTGAGGTTAGGTTAGATCGAATCAGTCAGTGGAGTGAGGTCAGTCTTGCTCAGCTGATGAGGTTAGGTTAGAATAGGTTAGTTGGCTAAACTTAGTGAGGTTAGGTTAGATCGAATTAGTCAGTGTAGTGAGGAGGTCAGTCTTGCTCAGCTGATGAGGTTAGGTTAGGATAGATTAGTTGGATAAACTTAGTGAGATTAGGTTAGATCGAATTAGTCAGTGTAGTGAGGAGGTCAGTCTTGCTCAGCTGATGAGGTTAGGTTAGGATAGATTAGTTGGATAAACTTAGTGAGGTTAGGTTAGATCGAATTAGTCAGTGAAGTGAGGAGGTCAATCTAGCCCAGCTACTGAGGTTAGGTTAGGATAGATTAGTTGGCTAAACTTAGTGAGGTTAGGTTATATTAGATAGGTATTAGATAGATTGGCCAGGGTAAGGGAGTAATGTCAGCATATTTTTGATGATTTTAATCGTATTTTTAAATAAGAATCAAACTTTTTCAAACCGAATTTACTGTTAAACTTCTTTCATTTGAGGAAAAAAGTCTACAACTGTTTAGATAGAGATCTGAATATTAATGAAAGATTCAATTGGATTGAATTTTATCAAAATCGGTGATAAAATATTGTCTTATTTTGATTAGAAAGTAAAGTGACTACAATATCTGTTAGATTAGGAATCAATTCAAAGAGTAGTTTTCCATTTGGCAAACGAAATGGTCAGATTTTCTCTGTCTGTAACAATCATTGCTTAGTTTAATCATCAATTTTTTTCATCAATTTAAGGATTCGATTCGATCAAAAGACCACGTCAACAAAGTTTTCTTGAGACTAAAGCTTTTGAATTTCGAATCGAAAATCTTGAATTGATTCTAGGTGAAATTTTTTTTTTGATTTTATTCTTTGTTTCGCTACAGTTTTGCTGTTTGTTTGTGCTTGCAAACATTTCGTAATCAAATCTGAGAATAGCTTCACCACGAGAATAACCGGTTTTTTTTGTCGTTTTTGTTTTTGTTTTTGTATTTCGAATATCAAACATTTGATCACTGAAACACACTCAAATCAAATCGATACCAATTCGAAACAATTCTATTTTTGAAAGTGGCATTTTTTTTTATTTTGGAACAATTTCGAATGAGATTCATTCAAAATCTTAATGAATCAATTTGATCCGATCGAGAAATTTTTTTTTTTTGATTTGATTTGATTCGATTCAATACATTCCATTAAAAATTCAATCCAATCTATTGAATGACAAACAAAAAATGCTTATAGCTATACATATTAATGGTCACTCTACTGATCATCAACATCATCATCATCATTATTATCATCTCGTTGGAGCAAACAATTGGACAATCTTTACTCGAATGATTAAAATCATTTGCTTATTATTCGTTCAATTCTTGTTCACATTGAATCTTGGAGGTAAGGCCTCCCTCCCCTCCCCTCCCCCAATAATACCCAAAAAAAATTGTTGTAATTTCATTGTTGAAATTCTTTCAAATCGATTCCATTGATTTTGATGTATGGTGGTGGTCTAAGTGAGCTGACAAATTGTAAATTTTTTTTTTGACCTGTTGATTAGCTTGCGTAGTTGTTGTTGTAATATTATTAGTAATAGTAGTAGTAGGTAGTAGGTAGTAGGTATCAGTGTAGTAAGAAATCATTTCGAATGTTAACCAATTTGAAACTTTGAGAATCGCGAAAAGGAATTCTATGAGAATATATTTGATTCTCGAAATCAAAGTGAATCTCTCATTATAGAAGAGAAAATCTAAAGAAAAATGTTCCCATCTTTCTTTTTGATCGTAATAATATTTATATTGAAATTAACAAATCAAATCGATTCTCATCCAGCTCCAGCATGTCATGGTCTATTGATTGGGACCCAATACAGCTATAGCTATCGATCATCATTGATTCTTAACAATGATGATAATTTAGAGCCAGCTGGATTTAAATTGGAAGGTCAAATAACGATCAAGAATATCTGGCAAAACAATGAAGCTTATCTTGCCGCAATCGATTTGAAACAATTTCGTTTCCATCCAAGAGAATCTATGCGGAAACGATTCGTTTCAGATGGGCCAGTGATCAATCATTGGCCAATCGTACTAGCTCATATCGAAATCGGGAATGGTGAAGTGAAAAATCTTTTCATACAAAACAATGAAATGGATTCAAAAATTCATATCGAATCGACACATCTCAATCTAGTCATTGCAATTTTGAATGCATTGCGAAATAAAAAAGGAACAAAATTGGTAATATTTGAGATTTTTAATGAAACGTATTGATAATTTTTTTTTGTTTTTTTTTTTTTTTGTAATCTCAATTCTCTTAGGTTTGGTATGATTGGGAACAAAATAATCAGATTTTAGTACGCAAATATCGTAGTCAAGATCGAATCAATTCATCTCGAAGTTCGTTGCTGTCTCCATTGTATGAAGAGGAATGGATTATGGAATCTAAACTTGCAAGTGATCATGACATAACTGAAATGGTTTCCGGTTGGCAAAATATTACTTTTGGATCAAAAATTTATCCAAAAGCTCATTCCAAATTATTTGCTAAGTAAATTTTGAAAAAAAAATTTTTGATTTTAACTTCTTTCTACTAACTTTCATAAATTGTAATTTTTTTTTCAATATTAGTTTTGATCTTAAATTGATTGATCAGAAGCATGATGTTTCGACTTCTTCGAGAATAACCAAAGCCGAATCGATTTCGGAGGCAGTCAATTTGTTTGGTGAATATTTGGGCAATAAAAAAATGATCAATCTTGGACCTGGACATTTTCGTTCAGAGAAAAAATGTTGTAAACCTCATTTTTGTGGTGAAATCGATGAGTTTGTTCATAATTATCGCGAAGCTTTATCGGAAGACAAAGCTTTGGCAACCAATTCGATGTCACTTGTCCATCTACGTCTTCTAACCTATATCCATGTCAATCAAGCTCAATTGAAACGACAACAAATCGCTAGTCTGTTGAACAAATATGCTCAAACTAGACTCACAGATGGAAATATTTTGTCAATTTTGTTGGATGTCATTGCAACAAGTAGACATCCAGAATCGATGTTGGCAGCGTTAGATTTTTTAAATCTACCCAAATGTCGATCAGAGGAAAGAGTGAAAGATTGTGAAAGATTTTTGATGGTTATAGCTGTTTCTGGATCGGCTGTCGCTAACATGGGATCATCGTTCGCCGCAACCCATAGTCTAAGTTTGAATCAATTGATTAATTTATTCATTCCACTTGTCTCGAATCATAACAACAATGATGAATGGGCTGATGAGAGAGTGTATCACTCATTCTTGATGACAATAGCATCACTTTTACATTCGTATCGAGTTTATATCAAATCTATTGAGAATCAAAATCATCCAAATATCACTGTGAATTTAGCATACTCGGAACATCATAATAAAAATTTTCTCGATCACATTTCAACAGAGGATTCAGTACAAAGTCTAATTGAAGGATTCATACAATCGAATAGTGATTCAATCAATCTATTGAAACATCATCAAAAATTTTCATCGTTTGCGGTAAGAAATTGTACTGAATTCTTTCGTGCAAATTCTTTTGAATTTTTAATTTCAAATTTTGGATTTTTTTTTTGATCGAAAATAGGAAAAAGTTATAAAACATCTACAGAATGGTCTGGATAGATGCAAGAATACGGAATGTAGAATTGTCTATCTTGGCGCTCTAGGCAATCTAAGAATTCTATCCAAGCATGGAGTGTTTAATACTTTGAAAAATTATTCCTTAAATAGTGGTAAACGAGAATCGGTAGCAGCTATGAAAGCTATCCGAGATTGTGTTCAATTCGAAGCAGAGAATGATCGCCTTCTAGACAATGAAAAATTATCAACTAGATTGAGAAGATTTTTGCTACGAATAGTTTATGATTCTGAAATCGAAACAACTAGTCGATTGATTGGAGCAGAATTGCTTGCCAATCATATCGATCGTGATGGTAATCTAACGATCGAACTGGTACAACATCTAGATCGATTCCCTTCAGAATTGGCCACAATGATTTGGAAAAGAGCTGTGATCAAAGTGCTCAGTAAACATCGAAAACGTTCAGAAAATTGGCATTTACATTCGAAAATTCTTAGCGGTTCGTCTGCATCGTTTCGTTATGTGATGGCACAAAGTCAATTCGCAAACGCTTCGTATGGAGTTTTTCTTGAGCTTCTCAAAGGAAAACTACCCAAAGAAACTTCATTCAATTTCGATATCAGTCAGAATGATCTCTATCAAGATATCATCACTGTAGGATTGTTTGCTAGAGGTTTACAATCGTTCGCAGGACAAGATTCATCGGAACAAGATTCCAATGATCTAGATCGAGAGCAAGAAGAAGAGCCAACGTTGGCTGGTATGACACTCAAAGTGATGGATCAACAATTACGACCATTTCTGTTCTTCAGCTCTACCTCCGAACTAATGGGCCATGTTTGGTCTGGTTCAGCATCGGAACCGACGCCAGTGTTCCGAGCTAATCTTTTGCTAGCAGATTATTTCGATATCAAACCATTGATTAATGGTTTTCTAGTGGAACAATCTCTGAAAGGAATTTTCTCTCTAAATTTGAAAGGTGAAATACAGATTTCGTTATGGAATAGAAATTCACACTCAAACGTACAGACAAGTGGTGCGGTATTGTTTCAAGGTTCACAAGAGATCTTCTTCACAAGCGATCTTCAAACATCGGCAAGAAAATTGTTTTCGTTTGGTGGCGAATCAAAATTAGATTTTATCACTGATTTTGATTTCTATTCCTCACCGTTTCGTATCTGCATACAAATCACTCAACCAGAATTTATTTTCAGGTAGAATTTGTTTGTTTTTTTTCTCGATCTCAAATCAAACCTTTTCTAATCGAAATTCTTTGCGTTTTCCTTCCGCCCCCTCCTCATCCACACAAAGACATAACACCAGAAAATATGAGCAACTCTATTCCAAAGATCTTCATCGACGAATTCATCGTCGATCGTATAAAATTCCTGCAAAATCCTACATTCTCAATCGAGATAATAGCGAGATGTGTGCGTTGATGAACGAACCGGAAACTGGACTGGAGCATCCGAATTTGGACATTTTTTGATCGATTTCGAGAGAATCAAAAAAAAGACAATGTATTAAATTATTGTAACATTCAAAAGTTTGAACTATTTTTTTTTTCACTCTCTCTCTTTAACTATGATTGTAACTGTTATTTGTTATTGAAATCAAAACCTAATAAACCAAAAAAATTATTAAGCTTTACCAGAAAAAAAAGATGAGAACTCATTTCTTTCATCTATCATTTTCGAATGCAATTTTCGTAGCCATTTTCAATGCCTACTCTCTCTCTCTCTCTCTCTCGCTCGCTCGCTCTGTGTCTAAAAACCTAAATACCTTCACATCATAAACCTTGTTTTGATCTCCTCGAAAATTCAATCATTAATCTACCATCAAAATCCACACAAAATCCAATCGTTCGATCTCGAGACAGAGAGAGAGAGAGAAAGAGATGGAATGTACGATTATGATCATTGCAAACTCTCGTCTTCAGCCATCATCATTCTAATCAGTCCAGTGTTGTGTTTCGAAGATGAGTTCTCCGATTCTAGATTTGATCATCATCACCATCATCACCTCTTCTCATAGCAAAGATTATTTAAAACAAGTATTTTAGCAATTTTAGCTATTAAAATAATGTCATCATCGTCATCGTCATCATTCTCACACTGGATCCTAATCATTTGCTTCTTTTTTTCTTTTTTTTTTTTTTTCTTTTCATCAATTTCACTTTAACTAGATGCTTAATTTAGTTTTCATTTATGCAAGAGAGAGAGAGAGAGAGAGAGAAATCGGGAATCACACTTTGAACATTCGAACAAAATCTTTTTTAAATGCGTTTCTATTTCTATAGCTTTATAAAAAAGAGAGAGAAAGAGAGAGAGAGAGAGAGAGATCTAAAGATTATCAGGTAATCATAGGGAGGAAAGAAAAAAAAAAGATTGAAAATTTTGTCTCAAATTTTTGCATCAACCAGAGTTTCGAGAGAGAGAGAGAGAGAGAGAGAGATTTCTAAAATTAATTTACAAAATCTTCGATCAAAATTCGTTATAAAAAAAAAAAATTCTCGTCCATTTAAGATTAGAGATTCGGTGGATATATCGCTTCTAATGGCTTAATGCTTACGATTGGAACACTTTATTTTTTTTTATTTTTTATTTTTCCTTTAAGTCTCGGAGGAGAATTTTATTATTATTATTATTATTATTGATCAAATGATTTCTATGCCATATAGTTACGGAGTCAGTCTGATTAAGAATGTTTCTATATGAGAAGACCATCATAAAACGAAATGAGAGTGTGAGAGAGAAAGAGAGAGAGAGAGAGAGAGAGTAATAAATAATTATTTCTTCTCTCGAAGCCTTGCGACGAATAACAGAGAGAGAGAGAGAGAGAGAGAGAGAGAAAGAAAGAAAGATAGATTGCTTCAAAGACAGTCGTTGATTAGAAAGAAAAGAGAGAGAGAGAGAGAGAATCAGTTTTTTTTTCCGAAGAAATCTGTTTGCTTTTATTTATCTCTTTTTTTTTTTTTTTTTTTCTTGCTCCGACCAGACTATTTCATTTTGTTTTTTTTTTTTTTTTGGCTGTTTTTTTCTGTCTTTCTTTCATTTCATCTCTCATTTCTCATTTATTCAATTCTCCTCAATAATCCTAGAACTAAGAGAGACAAGTGAACAGATTTATCAGCAATGGAAATCATTGATCATCATCGCCTTCGGCGATAGAGTTTTTATTTTTTTCATCATCAAGCGAAAATCAAATCTCTTCTTCTATTCGCTTATGATTCATATTGACATTATCTCCGTTCTTCGTTCTATTGGTGTATCATCATCATCATCAACATCAACATCAGCATCATTATCAACATCAACATCAGCATCAGCATCATTTTTTTTTTTTTCATTTCTTCATTTCGATCCCATTCGAAAGAGCGCATAGGATTTTCAAAATACATTCACACACACACACACACAGTAACACATTTATACATGGACATATTTGTGGAATCTATACTTACACACACACACACACTACTATAATCGAGATGAATATATATTGAGATTTGAGTTTTTGCAGAAGCGAATGAAAAGAGTTTTTTTTTGTCAATTTACTTCGTCAATATACTTTGTAAACTACGTATTACATCGAATAAACCTAATGTTTCCTCCAAATACAAACTGTTCCAAACTATGATTGTGTGGAAATTCCACGTACGTAGTTAATCGAGATATCTGAAAACGAATATTGATTCTTATCCATACAAACACACACACTCTCTCTCTCTCTCTCTCTCTGTATTGAATCGAGTGCTATCAAAATGTGATTCTGTTTGGAAGAGAAGATTGGAGCTAAAAGAGAGAGAGAGAGAGAGAAAGGAAAGAAAGACAACGTCAGCAAAACTCATTTTTCAAATCTTTCAAAAAAAAAAAAAAAAAAATTCAATCTGAAAGTTAAATCATACGATTTGGATCTCTTAGAGCTAAGAAATTAATGAAAAAAATTCAAAAACAAAAAAAAAGCAAACAAATCCAATCAAACTCTCTCTCTCTCTCTCTCTCTCTCTCTCTCTCTCTCTCTCTCTCTCAGTAATAGTAAGAGTAGAGATCGATGTGATATTATATTAAACCTATCGAATTCTATCGATAAGATTATATTGATTGAAACGAAACATTGTTCTAATTGTGTATGAAAAAGAGAGAAGGCAATAAATAAATTCACTGTGTAGTGTTTAGTGTTCCATGAATTCGTGTGAATCCAATTTCGATTCGATCAATTTTGGAACACCTACTTGTTGCTTGATTCGAACGCTCTTTTTTTTTGAGTATTGGTAAGTAATATTTCTATACTCGAGAAATATTGAATCTACAACTCAAAAAAATAAGGGTCTCGATATTCTATTCGAAATACAATCGTGTCAAATATCTATAGTGTCTATATGATATATTGCAGAAATGTTCAAACCAATTTCTTTTACTATTTTCTCTCTATCTCTCAATAATACTATAATAGGAGGATATTCAATAATTACCCATTACATTCCACACTCCCTCACCCCCTCCCCCAAAATTTCCATCTCATCCTAAGCTAGCCTTCATTTTATTTTTTTCGATTGAAATAATCATTTGGATCTTTGAACAGTAAATCTCGATACTGAATGAAGAACAGAAAAAAAAGGTTTTTGGAATCATTCGAGAGAGAGAGAGAGAGAGAGAGAGCTGCAAAATTTCTCTCTCTCTCTCTCTCTCTTCGTATCTAACTAGCATTGAAAGTTTATCGTTTGGTCGATCTCTTCAAGCTAGAGCTAGTTAAGCATTCTCGTTAATGTGTGTGTGTGTGTGTGGTGTTTGTTTGATTAGAATTTCGAATGTGTTAAACAGAGTTGCTTGTTAAAACATTTTTTTTTTTTTTTTGGTCCAGATCGTCCGAAACGAATGTAGTGTACGAACGTCGTTTGAAGAGTGAAGAGTGAAGAAACATCATCATCCTCCACCACCACCACCATCAGTATCACCATCACCATCACCATCACCATCGCCACCAATTTATCCACAATCCAATGTGCTTAAACACTATTCTAATTTATTAGCGAAAGCAATCGAATAGAAGGCGAACGAAATAGAAATAAAAAAAAAAGAAAAAAAAACATAAGCTTAATGAGTGAGATTCTCTCTCTCTCTCTCTCTCTCTCTCTCTCTCTCTCCTCTCGTTCGGATAGATTTCGCATAGACTTTGCTAAACGTTTTTTTTTTTTTTTTATTAAAATTCATTTAGCTAGAACCACAGCACCACTGACACTATTCAATAAATCTTTCGAACTCTTCTGGAAAAAAAAATTCAAATGTTTTAGCCTAGCAAAAAGTGGAGAGTGCAAACAGACCAAAAAAAAAAGAGAGAGAGAGAGAATGGAGAGAGAGTGGAGAGATCATCGAGAGAAGATATTGCCAGACTTTGATGATGATTTTCGACGATGGTCTGCTCTCGATAATGTAAACGCTTGTTGTAATCCGGTGTACGGATCTTTCGAACTCTACCACAAAAAAAAAAATCATAGTTAATGGAATTTAAATGAAAAAAAAAAATCTCTCTCTCTCTATGTGTGTGTGTGTTTTCTCTCCATAACTTTCAAATGCTTTTTCGATGCTGAATCGTTTCCGAAGAATGAGGTTTATAGCTGCTATCCCCAAACACACGACCATGGCGAATTTTCTCCCCTCCTTTGCTGATCGCGAATCTAAACATGTTCGGTAAGCGTAATCGAAGAGATATACGAAAAACGACACCAAAAAGAAGAAGAAGATGATGATGATGAAGAAGAAGAAGAAGGAAAAAAAGAACAAAATGATGAAGAAGAACAAGACGAGAAGAAGAGGAGGAAAAAAAAGATTCGATTTTTTTCCACCAAAAAAAAAAAAAAAAATCCAATATCTTTGTCGGTGGTGGTGGTGGTGATGGTGGTGATGAAGAAGTGAAAATAGGAAAAAAAGAAACAAACTGATGCCGATGAAACCGATCATTCTACATCGATCATTGTCGCCATCGAGATCTTCGATCGAAAACGGAATTCCAATTTGAATTTGAATTCGAATTCATTTCCACAAGGATCGTGTATTGTGACGCTTGTGACGTGGTTGTTGTTTCACCATCAAACGAAAAAAAAAAGAAAACAAAAATTTTCCATTTCGATTTCGATTTTTTCTATCCATTTTGGAAGATTTTTGGATACAAAAATAACGACACACTACACTGGCTAATTGTGATTTCGATTTTGGATCGTTTTTCCCCCATCCCCACATTCAAAATCGAACAGATTTCGAGAATATCGGACATCGAATTGAATCGAGAGCATCGAAATCCACAATAATAATAATAATAATAATAATAATAGGTAAGAGAATTTAATCTATTGAATTCAAAAAAAAAAAAAAAAAAAAAGTTTTTTCTTCCTCTCTTTAGCTTTTTTTTTTTTTAAAAACCCAATTAATTTCTTCTTAACCCAAACCTAACATTAGTATTGAAATCATCCAATATCCATTGCCAATCATACAAAACCAAATTCGTCGTGGATCCAGCTTCAGCTCTCTCAATGCTCAAGATGACTCATTCAGTTGAGCTTTGAATATATATATCGAATTAGAATGCTTTCAATTTGGATGAACACCTACTCTCATTCTCTTTTCTCAGTTTGGATCGAAAGATCTGAAAAAAAAGATCTCTTCTTGAAAGAAGAGATCTTCTAGCTTGATCCATTTGGGAACAGTTGAGGGGGAGTAGTTTGTTGTATTTTTTTTTTTTTGGGCTCCAATGATGGATCGATTGAGAATCTCGATCGATCTATTGGGGGAAAAAACCTGCCACAATTTCATCCACTGATAGCATTTTATATATCAAAGTCCGACTGAATCGATTCATTTTGTTGCTAATTTCATCGTTGAAATTTTTGCACTCCTTCCTTCTCCTCCTCTCTCTCTCTCCCGATTCTCCTATGGAACGATTTTGGGTGCAATAATTAGATGCGATTGTTTGGCTTTTTAAAAAAAATCAAATTTCTTAATCGAAATTTTCAAATTAATATTTTCGAAATTATTTAACTTTTTTTCTATTTTTTTTTCTAATTAAGCAAAAAAAAAAAATTTTTCAAATATTCTCTCTCCTCAGCCAATTGCCAGTTTTGCATTCAACATCGAAATTTATCAGCATCGAGAGAAAAAAAAAAACGCGTAATCGCTAACTAACTTATTTCAAGACGTTTTTCTCTTCTAGTCGTACAGCAGCATCGAAGAGATCTGATCGATCGAAGAAGAAGAAAAAAAAAGCAGCTAAGATAGCATCACAACCATCACCATCACCATCGACCATCATCATCACCACCATCACACATCATCGAAATCTTCGAAATCCATCGAATTCAGCACTCTTCATTGATTTGATTTGCTTCGCTTTGGAATGTTTATGTAATATAATGTAAGGTTTGTTACATTATTATCTCCTCATCTCTTATTCGCTCAATCGATTTGGAAAAGAAAATCGATGTTTAAATGATATCTTCTTCTTATCGAAAACGAAACCTTTCACTTTCATTTGCCTGAAGATTTGGAACTAATCATTGATGATGGTGATTGTGGTGATGGTGTTTGATGTTACGACTCACTTGCTAAGAATCTATCGAAATAATAATGTGTGGATAATTAAATAGAGACCAAAAATATATTAAGATATAATAGATACAAAGCGAGAGAGCGAACGAGAGAGAGAGAGAGAGAGATTAATCGTTTTAGAGTTTTGTCAATCGAAAAAGGTAGCAATTAAAAAAAGAAAATTAAAATTTTTCTATATTTCAATTCTGTAAAAAATTATTATTTTTTGTTTGTTTCGATTTCAAATCAAAAATTAAAAAATTTATTAGAATTTTTTTTCCAACAAAACTCATCCACCTCTCCCCAAAAAAAAAAAGAACAAATTTTTTCTTCCCAATGTAGTAGCGAATCAAAACGATCGATCGATCGATTTCTTTCGAGATCGACGGAAACGAGATCGAAATCTTTTTGGCGAGGGGGGGAATTTTGAAAAAACAGGAAGTGTTTCCCGTTTCTAAATCTTATCCGAGTTTCGATTGTTCACCCAACAAATTCAACAATTCTTTTTCTAAAAAAAAACAATTCGATCGTTTGGAAGAGAGAGAGAGGGATATATCAAATTTATAGAAAGATATTTGAAATAAAATAGCACTAAAAAAAATCATCACCCAAATATATTATATTCTTCCGTTACAAATCAATCAATAAATTCATCAACGAACAGAACAAGCTCGATATATAAATTGAGAAGCTAAATAGCGAGAGAGAGAGAGAGAGAGAGAAACGAATCCAATTGTTTTATGAGATTATGGAGATTACAAATTTTATGAAACATCGAATGAAAAACGATCCGATAGCTCGCTCCCTTAGCTCTATGATAATCGAATGAAGTTTGATCATCACATTATTATGGCGACGGCGGCGGCTACAATGCTTGTTAATACGATCGAGAACGAAAGATAGATCGATAGAAAAAGAGAGAGAGAGAGAGAGAGTGAAACGACAATAATTGTAGGCTATCTATAATATAATTACTCTTTGCTTAGTGTAACGTAGAGAGTTGGTTCTCTTCTCTGATCTATTCTGGTTAAACTTTCGATTAGATCAATAGAATCAAATTAGTTTTTGCTTGCTGCCAATCTCTCTCTTTTTTTTTTTTAAAAATAAAGAGTGGTAATTATTATCAATTATTTGATGAACCTAATAAATTCGGTGCTTTGTTTTTTTTTTTTTTTTTTTTTTTTTTTTTGAAACAAAACGCTTTTGATTATCAAGAAATGATCATTGTAGTTTTATAGCTTAGATCTATGAGCAATCTAATAATTAATAATCCTTCAAAAAAAACGTAGATTTTTTTTGTGATACATTGTAATATTTGATCGGATCGATTGGAAAGATTTCAATATCAAGAGAATCATTGAAAGGTGAATCGAATGGCTAGAAAAAATAGTCCAATAGACACTAAACTTCCCGAAATCGATGCACTATTGACAAAGTTTGGAAAGAATCAATCCGAGATTGTTTATGGTAACAATAGTTCACGTTTATCATCAAGACAATCGGGTATCTATTTGAATGAGAATACGAACGATTCATCATCATCATCATCATCATCGTCAGAGGTGTCTCTATGTTCAATCGAAACTGGTCTCGATTTACTGATGCATCCTTGTGATTCTGACAACGTTCTACCGGAAACAATCTACGCGACCGATTATGAGCAATCATCGCAAATACGACCTAGTCCTCGAATCTCTTTTCAAGAGAAAAATTGCATCAAAACTCAAACTCTATTGTCGTACAATGCACATTCGAATCCTAAAATTAACAATGCGATTGTGACTCTAGGTACCGCAACGATGTTCAGTTCTGCCTCACTTCTTACTCTACCGAATACGATCGGTTCTTCGGACAAATGTCCAGTTTTGAATATTGAAACATCAGATCCGAATGATAACTCGGCGGCTGGATATGTTCCCATCACTCAATCACCGATAACCAATCATCCTCTTATCAATGAAACTCGTACAAGAGCATTGAGTCGAGCGAAACTGAAACAATCTTCGCAGGTCTCCGCTCTACTTTCTGGTTTCGCTTTGGTAGGTATCGCGATTATTTTTTCTAAAATTTTTACCTTTACCTTCCGTTTGGAGTAATGATGATTGAACATGCTATGCAACAGGTTGCGATGGTTGAGATGGACATCAATAGTCCTTCCACAATTCCACTTTCAGTGCTAATGTTTTTCATCATAACAAGCACATTATTAGTATCGGTCCATATGATTGCGTTGATGATATCCACCTGTATTCTACCTCACATTGAATCAATGAACGCAATGCAAGATTTAGCTTTGACCTTAGGAATCAATCAAAATCAGCCAAATCGTTTAACTGGATCCGTCTTCAAGACACAGCCTTTCAGAACGAAAAAAAAAGAATTCGATGATACCGAGCGATTCCTTTCTTCTCAATCAATTTATGATTCGCCTCCTCATCTTAAGATGCGATGGTACATTTCGATCGCTTGGTTCTTCTCCACTGTAATCGGCATCTTTCTTTTCATACTCGAATTGGTCGCTATTGTTTGGGTGAAATTTTGGGACCACAATCAAATCAATAATATTTCGAAAATTTCCGATGGAAAATTGATAGCCGTTGTCTCGACTCTATTGCTAATACCGGTTTTATTGGCGTTGATTTATTTTGCATTCCATTTTTATAGAAAATTGGTATTACTTCGTTACGAAATGGCACAAAAAGTTCTCGATGAGCTTCATTTGATGGCCGATGGACTTTCGGCTTGTGATCAGATTTGATTTTTTGCTGTGATATTCAACGATGATTGATGAAGTTTAGTTGGGAAAAAATTCCACAATTTCTCATCCAAATAGTTCACCATCCAAATGCCAAAACCTTTAAGTTTTTTGATTCGAACCAAATCAAAACGTTTCACCATTGAAGTTTGATCGCCCCAATATTGTCGAATCAAACCATCATCTTGTAATCGAGTGAATATATTCTGATCGGTATGCTCATCATAAGTCATCTGTAGATCTTGTTTAAAATGATCCATTTGTTTCTTGAATTGATTCCAGGGAATCTGATTCGCAACTCGAGAGCTACAATTTGATTCTCGATAAGAAAATGGCTCAATAATGCAGATCCAATTTTGTAAATAAGCCACACAGCAATACTCATCAACATAGAAGCCTAAAGTTAGAATGATTTTGTTCAGATTCAAATTCATTTCTTCATAGGCCATCAATGAGCCGATCGTTACGAAGATTGATTCGGAAGCTCCAGCAACACATTCATCTAGCTTTGTGAATGTTTGTGAACGTTGATCAAAATTCATCATCACCATCAAATCGATATATTTTTGAATGTTGAAAAAATCATAATTTCTACCATCGACACCATTGTCTGTGAAATTGAAACCAAAAATTAATATTTAAGAAAACCATAATTAATTATAATCTTACCTTTGAAATTATATGGACTGAATGGAATATTGAATAAAATTAAAAAATTTATAAATTCATTTCGAAATTTAAGTGAAACAATTCGAACAAATTCGGTGATACTATTGCTTTCAATGGAATTTTTCTCAACTTCATCATCAATATTCAAGTCGATTCCATCGTAACGATAGTATTGTATCTCATTCAATCGTTCACTGATCCATCGATTGGTTCTCTCGAAACTCAACGTATCTGCCAAAGTGAAATTCGCTATTCCAAATTATAATCAAAAAACAAAAAAAAAACAAAAAAAAAGCCATTTTTTAGCGTAACGAATCTCAACCGATAGAAACTTATTGATTTTGTCAACCATAGAGAATTGTTGGAATCTCTTTCAAACGAGCAATTTCGTTAAGTTTGCGGCTATGAAAATTCACTGGACAAACAATAGTCAATTTTTCCCAACGAAAACTTTCCCATTCTTTTGGATTACGTTCCGAAATGAATCCAAGTGTTTGATATTCATTACGCTCATCAAATCGAATCTTTTTGAATTGTTTCGAATACAATAAATCAAAATAGTTTAGCAGCAAAATCAAGCAATAGAGATGATAACGTTCAACGAGCATCGTATCCTATCGAATCGTAGCAAAGCAAATGAAATGATTTTGATTGGAAAAATTTTAGAAATTTGAATCCAAATTTCAAAGAGAAAGATTGAGACAATCTTTATCATTTTGAGATAAATTTTGTTCATTATAAGGATAAGGTAAAAAATTAAGATTTAAGAATACAAAAAAAAATCTTTCCAAAAATCTTTCCTCCAAGAAAGAAATGGAATAAATCAAATCCAATCAAATCAATCGATCTTAAAGATTACTAATCTCTTCAGCTATTACATTGGAATATCTTTGATTGAGATTGAATGTTGATAATGGTGATGCTCTTGAACTAATCGATTGCGATGTTGGATTCGTTTGAAGATGTATCGAATAATTGGGAAGAGTTTTGCGATTCGATTGATCGTTCGGATCAATATTGATACTTAGTTGAGAGTTTTTTCTAACCCTTGCTTGCTGTGTACTCTGCTGCTGTTGTTGTTGTTGTTGTTGCTGTCTAAATTCGTGCCTTTTGATCGCATGCATCGTATTCTTTCTCATCACCTTACTCATTCTATCTATTTGAGAATGATCTAGAATATTTGGAAGAAAATCAAATTAACTAGCTTAGTGTCGATGGCTATGGAAATGATTCAAACGAACCTGATTTTAATTCTTGTATCACTTTACCAATGACATCACCATATTGGCTAGGTTTTATATCACTCTCGCTAGATTTAAATGAATCATGCTCATCGTCATCAGGACTATCGTCGAAATTCAATGCGATCGATCCAGAATTTTCCACATCGACAAAAGAGCTAGGCCGATCTTTATTCTTCTTCCTACGAACATTTTTATGTAATCTTGTTTTGTTCTCAATCAATTTGGCTATGAATGAAGAGTAATCAAATTTTTTCTTCCGTTCTCGAAGCTCAGTGTAGGCTAAAAGATGAGCTAAGGTTCCGAAACGATGTATAAACATTCCGATACACTGAATGATTAGAATTGCACCGAAAAAAACCACCAATGTCAAATTGATTGGATCCATACGTGTAGTGATGACATTTTTCACGAAAATTTTCCGATCCTCTTCTGGATCATAGATTTCTGAGGTTCCATTGAAACCGACCGGAATGTCTATACCGAAAACATCTTTATGTATTTGTAGCATAAAAACAAACAATATAAAGATCACATTGAGAAAAGCAAATATGAAGACAAATTTATTGCGCAATTCTGCCAATTCATTGCTAATCCTCTCTTTCTCTTTAAGATCTTCATCTAAAGGATAGAGATATTTCGCAATCATTTTGGTCCAAAATTCTTCTTCTCTAGCTGAGATCGATTTTATTGGACATCTATTTAATAATTCATTGTTGAGAATCCAACGAGGTTTTCGAATCTCATTCGTTTCAGAAGAACCTCTCTGTCTTGTTTCCGAATCTATTTTGGTGGATAAATTTGATGGAACTCTTCGTATTGACATCTCCGACCTCAAATCTGAATTCTGATTAATTTTATCTTCTTCCATCGAATCTATCGAAAGATTTGTTTGTTGATTCCAATCTTCTTTCCTATCGAAAAGAAAAATCTATTAAATTTGCAAACTTTCTGAAATTGCTTTAATAAAGAAAAAAAATTACTTCCTATCAGAGTTGTTGATTACATCATTGATTTGTTTGATTCCAATTTTGATCTCTTGAACCATATCGTTGACATCTTGATCTTTTTCCAAACCAGAACAACACATACAGGTGAACAAACTATTCATGTTTGATCCAACATTGGAAAAATTCAAAAATTTTGATTTCTTCTTCGCATTCGCCGCTCTAATTCGTTCTTCTTCCTCTTCTTTTTGCCTAGCCAATTCTTTGGCACTAAGTTTAGATTTCACTTCTCTGGTTCCCCACGAGACTACGTTCATATTGGTGATGGAATAAATTGTCAGTAGCATATACATACTCGGAATGAATAGCATATAGATCGGAAGTGGCAAAACGCATGTGAATTCTTGAGGATGAAGAATCGCCGCCATCAAGAAGCTAGCCATCATGGCGGAAAAGAACAAAGAGTTCGGCGAGAAGAATCCTTGCATGTACATGTCGATGCCAGTTCCGACCAAAACGGCAAGCATCAAGAGAGCATAGAATACTGACAATATTGTAGCGATAGTTATCTTTATATTATTATCTTCGAAATGAAGACAGATAAGAATGAAGGCCACTAATGGGACCATATTGTAGATGAAAGACATTTGACTTGAAATTCCCATCACAGTATTCATTGCAGAGACGACCATAAGAAAAATGGTTCCAGGAGAAATAATTGTACCGAGCATAAGAAAGCCTTGATAGATTATGTAAAGATACGAGATATTGTCATTCATTTTGACAGTTTGCTTATAGTCTCCAAGCAAATCTAAAATATTCGCCATAGTAGATGGACCCCAGCGGCGACGTTGAGTATAGAATTCTGCGAATCCTTCCGGTGCATGAGTGTAAGAATCAGATGCTGCACAATATTCGATACGCCAGCCGCGTTGAAGAAGCAAAGTGCACAACCATCTATCTTCTCCTTGATCATATTGAACGTAGTGTTGAGCAGCCGACGGTTTAGTGGTATATTTGTTCATAACCGATTTATCCATCAATGCTCTAGCTCGAAACAATGAGAAGCAACCCGGACTACATAGAACACATCCGATCACATGTTCAGTAGCTTTTTGTAGCCAATGGCCCATTGCATATTCGAATTTTTGATACCAAACAATCGGTCCAGAGCCAATCGGATGTATTCGTCCACAAGCTGCGCCTAAATTATCGTTTTTTTTCATCAAATCGACAACCAAATCGACTGCTTGCGGACGAAAATTTATGTCGCCATCCAAAGCTAATATGAAGGTGTTATTCATAATCGTCTTCTTACGATGGATATCTAGATCTTTGCGTGCGGCCAAACGAAATCCAAGTAAATAGTACATGTACATGCACTGATTGAGAGAGTGAGAGAGAAATAGCGAAAAAATCAAAGTTTTCATTTAGATTAATTGATCAATTCATATACTTGACTCCATCGTTTTCGATGGCGAATTAAATTTTTATCTTTGATATGTGCAACCAATCTATTCGTTCCCATCGGTAACTTCCATATCAATTTTCCACCATAAGGTGTGGGAACAATCGTTGGCAATTGGAATTCTAAATTTTGTCCAAAAACTTGATTAGCTGAATCACCTATGGTATGGATTAATTGTTCCACGAATCTATTCACAACTCGATCATCTTCATCATCACTTTTTCCTTGTTCGAAAGCATCATCGAAATAGATATTCACTTCCATCTCGTAGATAACTTTACGAACATCATCACCAAACTCTTTTTTAGCGATTCTTCTGATACCTTGTTCATAATCGAGTCTCATTACAGCTTTTAGCATTTGAAACATTTCGTTTCTATCCTCATGCCACATCGTCGCACAAACATAGATACGAATCGTTTCATCATCGGCTGGATCTGATTTAGCATCGATCGAATCTTCTTCCACTCCCATCTCCTCACAGATACGATGCCAATCTTTTGACCAATCATCCAATATTGTTTGATCTCGATTCAATTTCTCAGCCATTACATCATCAATGTGATTGTTATAGCTATGAAAACTTTCAAAAGATTTTGATGGAAATCGATTATTATTCTCATCCAAATTCTCGATCGTTTCCTCCATAAGCTTCGAATCGATTCTTTCGTTAGTTTTCAATGTTAGTCCACCTTCAATATCTTTTGTTTCGTGATCATGTTCTTCATCATCGTTCGGTGTGAAAGCCAGCTTAAGACAGCGTCGATTGAAAACTAATGATTGATCAATCAGAATCGAATTGTAGAGTGGGCTGACAAACATTTGTTCGGTGGAAGCAAGACGTTCGCTTGTCTCTTTCCAGATATGCAGACTGTTAGTAACTTGATTGATGAAACTTAACATCGAAACGATCCAAACGATCAAATTCTTTAGATTCATATCGAACATTACCAGTGTGCTTTGCTTCCAAAATATAAATTGAAACGGTTCAAATATCTCCACTAGTTGACATTTGTCTTGTGCTCCGATTCCGCTGATCGCCCACAATATCGAGATGGTCATTGGAACAGCTAAACAAAGTGGTATAGCAAAACTGATTGTCTGAAAACAAACTTTGCAGCTAAATTTCGCAAAGCTATAGGCCAGATAGGTCACTGTGATATGGATGAGAAGCATCCAAACTGGCCACAATGGGACATCAACATCTAATTCATTGTGATCGCTATCGAATAGAACATGATGGTCGTGGTTTCGTTTGTCTCGAATCACCGGTATCGAAGAATAATTAAAACTATCGGTGAAATTAAGAAAAAGCATTCTAAACACTTTATCGCCATGATTGACGAACTCATTGGTGGCCATAAGAATGAAAATGAAAATGATCTTCCACAACGAAATGATTGCGAAAACAAAATAACGTGATCGTATCAAATCATATTTGCAATCGCTAAGCCACGAAACGAACGATCGCATTGAATCTGGTACGACATAATTTTCCCACCACTCGAATGACACTAGATCAATATTATAGATCAAAAAGATCACTATTAGAAACGGATAAGCTCAATGCAATGAAATTTAGATCCAAACCTAACACCAAAGCAATTGGAATCAAATAGAAATATTCAAGACGATCTTGATGACCGATATAGGTCCAAATCACTAAGATTACTGATTGTAAGAGAAAATTGATCCAATGCAACAATAAGTTTCGAGCTAATTTAAGATGATCGAATTTTCTAAACTCGATCGCATCTAAATCTGTCATCGTAATTTCATCAAAACTTTCGTTCGCTGATTGGAAGGAATTTCTTTTAAGAATATCTACGGAAGATGAAGAAATCGGTGCAGAAACATAAGATGATGGCGATACGATGGATTTACCTCCGACCATCAAACGTATAAGAATCGGTACGAAACAGACACTATTCATCATCATTGCACCTTTGATGACATCAATTTTTGGTAGAATGACGAAGAGCAGAATCGAGAGACCAATACAATGTAAACTTTCTGCAACGAAAACCTTGTGGGTTAGAACGGTAAATGGATCATTTTTTTCTCTTTCTTCTCTAAAAAAACATTCACTTTTTACTAACAATAATGAAGGTTGAAAATTTTGGTTTGCACCATGTCTTGAAATAAATAATTCGAAGACTTCGTCCGAGTGCAAACACATATGGAGCTATGGCAGCAAAATATAGCGACCAAAGCCAAGCTATTCGACTTGGTGTATCCGCTTGGTAGATGGCAAAATATCTTTTATCATGATCCAATGGTGGATCAATATGATTATCGTTGTTACAGATCGATACCGAATGATCACTGGACACCATCGAGGTCATCAACAATAGGATTGTTTTGGAGAGAACAGTCAACGATAAAATCATTAGAAAAGTGAAAACGTAAGCCATCACTTTGAGCCATTTGATTGCCTCTTCAACCCATTCGCTTTTTTGAGTTTCATCTTCATCAGGAGGCGGAAGTGTTATGAATCTATCCCATTCGGGAGGTTTCTCTTTAATAGGATCACTATTTTCTTCCTTTGGCTCACTGTTCGAATTAAAATCAATTTCCGATTTCAATCCACTGGAATGCGATTTACTTTGTTTGAATGAAACTTTTCTTGGAACATCTGAAACGATTGTCTCGCTATAATCGTCATAGACGGTATTTATATAGAAATTTGAAAATTTTCGACCAAATTCAACCCCTTTTGAATTGGAAGGATTCGGTGCGAGACCTTTGATCAAAGAATTTTGTAACGCAAGAAATGAAGGAGAATTTTTGATCGAACCATTTCCCAAACGAAGAGATTCTTCTCGTATCGGATGCAAAAAGGTTGCCATCAATCTCACTGAATTTTAGATTGGCATCAAACTATCGAGATTGATCGGACTAGATTGTCTTCTAGCTAGAACAATATAGCTAAACAATCGATTTGAACGATTACAAATTGAACAAATGTAATTTTTTCCAAAATTAAAATACACATTAAAGTGAATGTTTGTTCGCAAAGGAATACCATCACTACAATCAATCTTAATGAGATCATTCTCATTCTCATTCTCATCCTCATTATTACTATTATTATTGTTATTTTTAATTAATTATTTAATCTTATTATCGATAATTTATCTTATTGAAAAAAATTAAGCCCAAATAATTTCGATTAATCTTTAATCCATTGTTTTCATCAAAGTGAGAGAGAGAGAAATATTTTTCCATTTTTTTTTTTTTTTTGGTAATGTTTCTGGATCAAATGATCAAAGTAGCGTTCAAGAATTTTTGAGATTATGAATCCAAGCTTATGAAATCACTAGGATCTTTGAAATCCAAATCCAAATCCAAATCTTTCGTAAGGAATAGAAGAAAGAAATCAAATGAGATTAAAAAAAAGAAATTGATTATCTAATTATACGATTGAAATTGAAATCACTCTACGATATCATACGGCAATCGATGAAAGATATTAGAGATTAGAGAAAAGCATTGATCAAACGATACTGAAAAAAATAAGAATCGATGGATTAAGAATTGAACATTTTGAAATTTTCTGCTATTTTTACCAATGGAGATTTTGGATCTTCATTGCTAACCCAATCGTTTGGCATCAAATTTCGATGACATAGTGTTGATTGTGGATCATAACCTAATGTGAAAAGAAAAGTAAGCTATTTTTTTTCGAATCAAATCAAATCAATTAAATTGTTGTGAAACAAACCAGAACAGATCGCATTGAAAAGTGGATTCAACGAAATACTATTGTTCAAAAAGATCGCTGTGGATTCTCTACACAATCGTTCGGTTACATTGAGAGAACATTGGCGAATTTTTGCAAAATTACAACAAGCGATCGAAATTCGATCTCGATAATCTGATTCCAAGATGAAAAAGATTAATTCTTTTGATTTTGAAGAGCAACGATTAATGATTTTTTGATTCTCATTAAGACATTGGCTATGTTTGAAAATCATAATTCGATCATTGTGACCGATTGGTTTCTTACAAACATCGAACGTTTTCGAAACGATACTATCCAAAATTATTCTCAACGCTAGATTAGATCCGAATGATTAGATTTTTGAATTGAAAATTTATATCAAACAAAATTACTTCGTTGTATTGGCGGAGAGGCACAACGATCCAAAAAATTTGTTAAACATTCATAGAGAATACGAGTAGTTGAGCATGACTTCCGTAATTCTCGTTCGTTCGTCGGTATTCCTTGTTGTTCGTAATAGAAATTGGTCAAACAGCTATCGATCTCTTTCGTTCGACATGTTCGGCTAATTGTTTCGGAAACGAAAATCATCAAAACTATGATGATAATTATGGTGAAATTATTTTTTTTCATTTTGAAATTTTTCGTTTTTTTCTCTTCTTCCTCTTCTTTTCGTTGATTGAATTTGAAAGTATTTCGATGCTGTGTGATACGAATGAATTTTAGCTTCTAAAAAAAATTCAAGACTATCAAATATAATCTTTTTTTTTTTCCTTGTGTTAATGAAAAAAAAAAATTCCCCAAATCTTATTTCATATGAAATTCGAAAATCAAATAAAAAAAATTGTCAAAAAAAAAAATCTTCAAAAACTTTTTCGAATACTTCGATTTCATTACACATTGAATCTAGTTGAGATTTTAGCTCAAAATTTAACATCCAAAATCAAATATTTACTTTGAACAAAAATCAACCGAAACCTATGGAAGGAAAATTTTATAATTTTTTTTTTATTAAAACTAAATAAAGATGTTTTAGATCTAATGATTCGATCGTTTCGATACCGAACGCTACCCTCTCCCACCCGAAGAATGAATCGAAAACAAATAATTAGAATGCAATGATTTGATTGATCCAACGAGAAAAAGCGGTAATTCTTGTGTAGACGCCAGGTTGATTCGGTAGTGCACATCCGATCCCCCAACTAATCACACCGATCAATGTCCATCGGTTTTGATCTTCGATCACAAGAGGACCACCACTATCGCCCTTTTGGAAAAGAATTTGAAAAAAAAACAAAACGAAAATGTCGATTTAAAAAAAATGAACAAATTGAAGAGAATGTAATTGGCTTACCTCACAAGAATCTTTGGTGCCTTTCGCTAGACCAGCACAGACAAAAATGTTCGGTATGTCCTCGATATATCCAGCACGTTTGTACATATTCTCACAATCTTTATTGGTTATGATAGGAACGTCAACATGTTGTATCACGTTCGGCAATGGTCCATCTTCATTCAAACGTCCCCAACCGGTAACTGTGGCCCAACGACCAACATAGGTATCGTTGTGTTCCGGTAGACAAACTGGAATGATATTCTTTTGAAAACGAATCGGCTCGTAGAATCTCAACAAAGCAAGATCATATTCGAATGTTCGAGGATCGAATTTTGGATGTGGAGCAATGATTTGTATTCTTCTTTCGATATGTGAGAATGGTTCCTTATCCGTACTGATATCATATTCTCCTAACCGAAGTAACAAATCTGTCGGTGAGACACTGAAACAAAATCGTTAAAATTAATTGGTTTGAACTTTGGAATACTTCGATAATCTAATCATCTTACTTCTCGACACAATGAGCAGCAGTGATGACCCAATATTCATTGAGCAATGCAGCTCCACATTTATGTAGAAATGCATTCTTTTTCCATTGCCGCAAAGAAACCATCCAAGGCCATTCACCATAGGCCGATTGAGTGCCACCGACAATTCGACCTTTCGGTGAAATTTGCCGCCTTCCACAAACTGGAATCAATTTGAAAATTTTCAACAATTTCATCAAGAAAAGAGTTAGAATTACCGAACGAAAGCATTTCGCTTGGACTTAAAGGATTTTTCGGAGTCGTAGAAACAATTGAAGGTTTGATTGTTGTGGTACTGGTACTATGCCAGACACTTGTCAATTTGGTGATAACATTTGAAGGATCTTTAGACGTTGTCAGATTCAAAAGTGGAGCAACAGTGATCATTCCAGTCGGAATCGCTTGAATAAAACTTGTCGAGCTAGTGAATGGAGGAGTTGTTTTATTTTTACCCAAAGCTATTCCTGTAGTGGTGAGAACAGGGATCGCAGATGTGTTTGGGATTTCCTGAACGAATTCCTGATTCGTTGGATCTTTAAAGCTTGATTCGTTAGAAATCGATTGTGGACTAACAGTCGTTGAAGTCTCTTCACTAGTCGTTTCCAAATCTGATAAGCTATTAGTACTGGAAACGTTCATAGGCATCAAAGATGTGACGATTGTAGAAGAAGAGGTGATTGATGATGAGTGATTGGTTAGAGGATGGTGTGTAATCGTCTCTGGCTTTGATGCCAAAGTTGTTGCAGTCAAAATCCAACCATCGTTAAGAGAGATTGGTTGATCTGAAGTGATTTTTTGCGAACTAAGATCTTTTTCATTCAATTCGATTGTTGTCGATGTTGTCGTTGTCGTTGTCTCTGCTAGATCTTTCATTTTTTCGATAAAGATAGGATCGAGAATGGAGGAATCATTTTGAAGAGATACCGTTGCTATAGAGAAAGAATTTTCCGGAGTCTGAGTGAATTCTTTGGTTGTGGCAGTGAATGAATCTTGATCGTTGCTAGAAGTAGAAGTCATAGGATCGATTGTGGAAACCGTTTCGATGATCAATGGGGATTCAGTTTCTTGTTCAGGCAATGACCAGAAATCTGAAATGTTCTGCAATAAACGAATATTTTTAAAAAAAATGGAATGGAAAAAAAACGAATCTATCAATCAACAAACCGTATTCTCTAAACTGATCCAAACATCGATAGGATGTCTTGTGTCAGTGAAATTATTAAAAATGGATGGTTTTGTCGTTGAAAGACTACTCGATCGATTTGTTTGATCATTTTCCATTGCCACTGAACTTGATTGTTCGATTAGGCTTGGTGCAATCGTTTCCAACGAATTCTGATTCAAATTTGAATCATTTTTGATGTTTATTGAATCGATTACGGCTGGATGTGTTACGTTTGTTTTTACAGTGGTCAAGAAAGGCTTCAAAGTTGTTCCAACAACAGAACTGACAGTTGTAGTAGGCAAATTGATTTTCGAAACGGTATTCTGGATTGTTGATGAACTTGTCAATTTTGTGATTTGACTCGAATTCGATATGATAAATGTGCTGTTAGATTTTTTCGAATGATTATCTTCAATAACCTCGATCAATTCATTGTCATTATTGTCTTGAAAATCTGACTGCGATAATGACGTTGACTGAAACGAAGTTTGATGCCCTAGCTCATCTTCTACATCCATTTGACCATTGTTATTGGGAACGAAATGCGAAGTGATCATTGGTGTTTTCGATTCGTTCAAAGATATGCTTAGAGTTGTCGACGATGTTGTTGAAAAGGTCGTAAAATTGTTACTAACCGATGTTGTAGTGAGATTTTTTTTCTCTTCAACAATTGTCATCGATGCTTCCGTCGATGTTTCCGATAAAGACGTCGACACTTTATCGAATTCACTTTGGCTTGTGGAAGAGATGGATTCCTGTGATTTGTTTGCTGTAGACGACGAAGATATTCGAAGATTATTGGGCAATTTACAACAAGTTCCAACCAGATACGAATTGAAACAATACCCAATAGGTTCGCCATTAAGTTGTAAACATTCATATTGGAACATACAAACACCACCCATCGCTGAAAGATTGCTTCGACCGCTGCAAGGTTTTGGAGGCTTAGCAGCGCGATACTTTTCCGCTAGAATCTCATCTAAGGAGAGAGAAAGAGAGAATAAGATTATGATGACATCAATATGATGACAGTAAAGTTACCTGGACGAAGTAAGGATGCAAGCAAATCAATCGGTATGTTGTTGTGATTGATTGAATTTTTCACTAACGAAGAAAATGATGGTATTGGTGAAAGAGATGGCGATGATTCACTTCGATTATCTGGAGATAATTGACTTTTGTTGTTCGAATAAGCCATATATTTATTCAACATTGTGGCACCTGGTTTATGATTATTGATCAGAACGCGTCCAAACGCAACCGGAACTTGAGATTGTAATGAATTTATTGCGAAACAGATTGTTATGAATAAAATCATATTGGAAAGAATCATAGTGATTGTAGTGGAAATTGGAAAAAATTTTTTCGAAATTTTTTTCCTATCAATCAGTTTCGTTTTGGAATCTTGAACCAATCTCGTCGTTGATGAAGATGATGATGGTGATGATGATGTGAATGGTGAAGTTGATGTTGATGTTGATGACAATCTAACATTGTTATTGTTTGATTTGGAAATTAAAAACGAAAGATATCGGTTTGAAAAAGATTCAAAGGATGTTAAATTTTCTCTATCACAAATCGTTTCGATCTCATCAAAATGAGATCTCTCTCTTTCGTTAGGAACATATTTGTTGCACAAAAATTGAAAAGTTTGGTGATTTTTTTTAGCATAAGAATTTTCGATTTGATCGAGATCCTCATCTTCTTCATCATCATCAAGGTGATTGGTGAATTTCGAACGATCAATATGATCTAGGTAAGGCATTATTTTTTTGTTGAGAAAAAAAAATTTCAAATAAAACTTTGGATTAGAAAAAAAATCATAGAATCGTTTGTTCGTATTCTTTTTATTTTTTTTTCTTTTTGTTGCAAAAACAAACACTTTTTTTCACTTTGAAAATAGATAGATAGATAAATAAAGAAATAAATCCAAAACACCAAGAATCATAAGAGAGACAACATTTGTCGGAAGGTTAATTATTAACCTAAGATAAATTCCAATAATTCTAATCTAACGGTGTGTTAAGTGTTGTCGATCTCGATGCCTAGTCGAACATTGATCATTCAAAATCATTTTAATCAATCAAGGAAATTGGGAAACTAGTGACAAAATCAATATACAGTAAGAAATATATTCAATAAACAGACAGCGAAATCCGACAGACCAGATTTTGATCTACAGATCGTAGACCCTTTCAAACTGGTCAGCAATATAAACTGATAAAACCGATAAAAAAAATAGAGGTTTGAATCAAACCACTGTTCTATTCTATTCTATTCAATAATATTGATGATCGAAAAAGTTCACCCGGTGTAATTTTGTAAAACATACACACACACACACACACACACAAACCAATATTCGAGAAACTTTGTCGAATTAGTATTAGAATCTTGAAAGAAGGAAAAGAAAGAAAGAAAGAACCTACTAAAAAAAACGGTGGTACTGACCTTAAACATGAACTTCAAGTAGCAATCTTGATGGACATCTAAAGACTGTTATTGACCGATAGTGACCGAGAGCCATAGCCATAACCATAACCATAGACATAACCATAGCCATAGCCATAGCCATAGCCAGAGAGAGAGAGAGAATTCAAGTCTTTCATAAAGATGTTTCGGTGAGAGATGAGATTGTGATCAAGCAAGCTATCAGTTCGATAGCCTATTACCCGCCTTCAAATCTTTAAAAAGATTAATAAAAAGATCATTCAGCTGATCGATTTTGTCTTCTATCATCTTTCAAGCGATTCCGATCACCATCACCACCATCATCATCATCGATGAGAAAGAATAGAACAGTTTAGAGGAATTGTTTTAGATAGAAATCGGAAATCAAAGAAGTATTGATTTGGAATGGATTTTTTTTTCTTTAGCACTTTGAAATCTGGTTTTTTTTTCTTTAAATGTTTTTTTTTCGTTTGATTTCGGATCAAAGAAAGGTCAAGAGACTCTAATGAATGTTTTACAACAATCGACAAAAGAATAGAATATCGATCATCTTGAAAAACATCTTTGATTATATCTTCTGGATTTTTTTTTAAGAAAAGGATTTCGAGGATGATGATGAGGATGATGATGTTTCTTTTACGTTCTCTAGAGGTTACGAAATATATAGAGGAAATCGATTTAAGATTTTTGGTAAAATCAATGGATCAATCGGAAATCGAATCCAATTGAATACTTTCACTGTTTCTATCGATTCGAATCTAAACCTAAATCCAAACTTAGATTGAACCAAAAAAAAAAAAAAGAATCTTTTTTGTCTCAGGAGTCAAGTTCGGATTTTTTTTTTTTTTTTTTTTTTTTTTTTGAAGAAAAACTAAAATTTCCAAGTTTCAAACATAGATTAAATCCGACAATGAATCAAAACAAGATTTATTTGGATTCCTTATTGCTTTCCGAACAAATCGAGAGATATCAATCAAAGATTTATGCGATCCATTTGTCGCGTTTTTTTTTTGCTTTCTCTCTCTCTCTCTCTCTCTCTCTCTCTCTCTCTCTCTCTCTCTCTCTCTCTTTGTCTCAGTGTTTCAAGGTTTGTGATCATTTTTGGAAAAAAACTATGTATCAAAAATAGAAAAAAAAATCAAAAAAAAAACACTCTCCAAGATTAAATCGGATGTCTTTAAAATTTTTTCGCTTCACATTAGATCTCTTCCCATCTAATTATGGTTTCTTCAAAAAAAAAAACAAAGCAAAAGGAAGTGGAGAACAGGGAGAGAGAGTGAGAGAGAGAGCTTTACTGTGAAGTTCTTGAACAAATTTTTTTTTTATTTTTTTTAAATTTCAATAAATAATCATAGAAAATTTACAAATCAGTATTGCAAGTCTCGTTATCATCGGATCCATTCTATAGAACGGAAGAGAGAGAGAGACAGTTCCATTTCTATGTTTTTTTTTTTAATTTTCTCTAAGGTTTCAAAATGATCGCTATAATACTAATAATAATAATGATAATAATGTGATGATACAGATTTGGAATAAATTAAATCTTTTTCAAAAGCCAAAATTCGCAAATGCAATCTTCGATGGCTGCAATATCATTTAAAATTAAAATCTAAATCCTAATCATTTAAAGTTCGATGATATATAGTGCGTGTGTGTGTGTGTGTGTGTGTGTATGAGAGAGAGAGAGAGAGAGAGAGAGAGAGAGAGAGAGAGAGAGAGAGAGAGAGAGAGAGAGAGAGAGAGAGAGAGAGAGAGAGAGAACAAAGATCATTCGCAAAGATTAGGGGAAATTGTCTCTTGGATCACCATAGCTCTTGGAGAAGGAACTCTAGAGAATCCGATCTTGTTTTTACATTCTCGTTATTGTTGTGATTCATAACCGAAAGAGAGAATAAATATCAGTTTTAAAAAAATTTAATTTGATTTGATTTGAATAGTTTAATGAAAACTTTCATTCAATTTTTTTTTTTTGTTTTTACAAAACTTCGATCTCCTATGTCTTCGATCAAACATTTCAGTGATTTAATATCATTCTGTCTCTCTCTCTCTCTCTTTGTCCGAAATGTCATCTCGTTTGTTTGTTTGTTTGTTTTTTTTTTCCATTTTCATTTTTAATTTTTTAATTTTTTTTTTTTTTGAAATTTCTTCAAGGCTAATAGCATAGCATAATGAGTATTGTATCCAAGAGTGTCTCATTCCGTAAGATTCTTAAATCAGATATCGTTGAAATCGATGCTTTTTTTTGAAGCAAAAAAAAACAGATCGAATCGAGATTGATAGAAAAAAAAATTTTTTTTTCCCAATAAATCAATGCTTGATAAAATGGTAATCAAATCGAAGATTTCATTAGTTTTGATTTACTTGTCAAAATTCTCATCGCTTCCTCTCTCTCTCTCTCTCTCTCTCTCTCTCTCTCTCTCTCTCTCTCTCTCTCTCTCTTTTACCATTATTCGGATCAAAGATATCGAATCCCATTCGAAAATCATTGAATCTCTCTCTCTCTCTCTAGAATGTCTTCTTAATTCAAATCTCGAGAATTCTGAAAAGCAGAAGGTCTACCTCATCGCTTCCTCTCTCTCTCTCTCTCTCTCTATTCCTTTTGGCATTCTCGATCGAAATTTGAAGCAAAATCGTTTTTTTTTTCTTTTCTTTTCTTTTCGTTCTAAATCAAAATAATTCAGTGATTCGAAATGGTTTTTTGAATCCGAACTAATTATTCAATTAATGCTATTAATTATTTGGAATTTAAATTAATAATGTTTTTGGTTCGAATGAGAGATAAAAAGATCAATAATAATAATAACAAGGAAAAGCATAGTAGTGGAGAGAGAGAGAGAGAGAGAGAGAGAGAGAGAGAGAGAGAGAAGGAAAGATTATTGAAAAGAGATTGAGATGGATGAATCTTTAATTGATTTTCAATCAAAAGCTTCCAAACAGGGACTACCCTAATCATTTTGCACAAAAACTCCATAAGGCCGATTGAATCTAAATCGATTATCTATTCGAGGATATTCGACGATCTATTGGACCATTTTCGTCTCTCTCTCTCTTTCTCTCACTCTCTCTAGCCATTTTGTTGTCAAAGATTTTATTAAAAAAAAAAAAAAATAAAAAATCCTTAAGTCACGGTCAATTACGCCATCGAACGATACTTATTTGGTGCCCTAAATGATTTCATCAAACAGAGAAAAATAAACTCAATAAATAAATAAATCTGAATAATTTAAGAATCTAAGTTAAAATGAGGATTGTTGTGAATGAAATACAGATATAACATTATCTCCCCCTCCCCCAAACACACACAAACACACAGAAATGGATTAGAGTTCGATGTGCAAGGTGACAATTGAGAATGCTTTCCTTCTTCGTTTCTCCAAGATTCTTCGGCTCTCTCACTCTCTCTATCTCTATAGCGATATTTTTTCCTCAATCAAAAAAAAAAGAGATGAAATAATCGTTGACTTTGATCGATACTACTTAGATCAGTAAATTTCATTCATTTTAGCCATAGTTTTAAGCTAGATTTTTTTTCCTTCCCCTCTTTTTTCACCCCACAATTTCTATTCGAAAAGCTATTCTCAATGTTGAATGAATAGAATCATATCAGTTTGATCTTTGGATTTTATTTCATCTTTTTTTTTAAATTTGGCCACACTATAGAGAAGAGCTCGTAGCTTCCTCATCGATCAACGATGAGAGAATCAACGATGCTAGGCTCAGTGATTTTGAGTGATTTCAAATCGAATTGAATTCGAAATTCGAAATTCAAAATCGCAAACAAATCAACAACGAATCGAATCGAATCGAAGAATTGTGGAACGAAGTTATAAAAAAAAACTAAGAGATGCGTTTTTTTTTTATTTGGCCAGTGTTGGATGGAGGATGCGACAATGCTGGCGGCGGTATAGAATTTATGGAAAAGGTAAAGTGAAAGATGGACATCATCATTCTGTACAGATTTTTTTTTTTTTTTTGAAGATCATTTCAAGATGATCATTTCTAACGGATCCATCAAAATCTGTCACATCGTTTTGTCGTTGTTTTTTTTTTTTTTGAAACGCTCATAATTTTTCCATCAAACTTCAATCATCATCATCATCATCATTATTGACGTTTAAGAAAATCTTGACATTTGTGTGTGATGTTTTTTTTTTGCTTCTTTTTTTCTTCTTCTTTTTTTTCTTATTTCAAATGAAACAGATAAATAACAATAAACAAAATGGAAAGCTTTTTAAATGAAATGGATCTTGGTGTATAAAAACTGATGTTTTAACTGAATCTAATTTTAGTTTCCAAACAATTCACTTTCTCATTCTTCGATCACTGCTTTGGTCGTTTCGTTTTTTTTGTTTTTAGTTTTTTTCGTTTTCTTTTTTTTTTCTCGTTTCTCATTCTGTACAATATCTCTTCTCGTTTTTGTTTCCGATCGATTTTGATTTTCTTTCTTCATTTCGTACCAATCCAAACAAATTTTTACCAAAATGTTTTCAAAGGTTTTAATTTTGATCTTTAAATTTTTTAAAGCAAAAAAAAAATTTATTCCGATTTCCTCTTCCGATCAACGATAGCTTCTTGTTGTGTTGGCTTGCGCTTCTCTCGCCTACGGTCAAACATTTTTTCAAGGCGGCACTCGAGCGATTCAATTGATTCCAGCAGCAGCAACAGGTGGTTTCGTTTCTGGTTTCCAACAACCAGCATTCTCCACATTCACCACTGCCGCAGCGCCACAATTTTTTATCGGAGGCTCAGTTCCACAAGCTAATTTGCAATTGATCCGACAACCAGCTCAACAAGTTCAATTCATTCAAGCCGCTCAACCGCAATCTTTGAGTGTTGTCGCTGCTGCTCCACAACCGCAATCTTTGAGTGTTGTCGCTGCCGCTCCACAACCGCAACAAGTCGTGGTTGCCGCTGCTGCTCCTAAACCAGCTGCCATCCGATTAACTGCCCCAGCTGTTGAAGCTGATTTCGAAGAACCAGGCACTCCAGTCGCTCCATACAATTTCGCTTTCGACGAAACTGATGAATTTGGAATGAATTTGAAACGACAAGAAGCTAGCGAAAACGGTATTGTTACTGGATCCTATTCTTTCACCACCCCAGAAGGATACACTCGAGTTGTCAACTACGTTTCTGATGAGAAAGGTTTCCGAGCTCAAGTGCAAACAAACGAACCAGGTACTGCCTCTTCCGCTCCTGCTGATGCCGAATATATCTCTTCAGCTCCAGCTCAAAAATAAAAATTGAACTCAAATATAAATTTTGAAAATAAACCCATCTCTTAGAAATAAAAACAATTTTTTTTGACGATCAAATTACAGCAGAGAGATTTGACTAAATTTTCACCAAAAAAAAAAAAAAAATAACTTAGAATTCCCGTCCGCTTTGAGTATAAGCAATCAACAAGAAGTGATTTGTAGTGATTCCATAACTCAATGATTGATTGCGTCCGATGTTCTCTCGAAATCTTTGAGATCAAAAAACTTTCGAAAATCGAATTTACGATCGAATCTAAAATTCCAGATTTAATTTTGAAGTCAAAATTTTTCTTATCTTTTTTTTTTATATGAAGTTTATTAAATTAATCTGAAAAATAAATTTTCTATTATTAAAATCTCAATGATTATTTTTCATGTAAATATCTATGATTTATGCACTGAAGGTTGGCTGGAGATAATTTCAGCATCGGCTGGATTCGATGTTTCCGTACCAGGTTCGTTCGTCTGAATTTGAGCTCTGAATCCACTTGCGTCCGCTATATATCGAACTATACGAGCCATACCATTGATATCTTGATAGGAATAGAAGCCAGTAACAGTGCCAGATCCATCACCGGATTCTTGTCGGCCCATTCGATTGCCTAGCTCATCGACGGTATCGTAAGAATACGAGAAAGGTTTAGGTGATTCCTCTTCTTTTTCCAAAACCAAAGGTTGTGATGGTTGAAACGATTGATTCGGAACGATTTGTACTTGTGGCTGTGAAACAGTTTGAATCACTTGAGTTTGTGGTGCTGTATGATGAGCTATTATTTGATGCGTTGATTGAGGATCACCAGCAATCAAGGTCACTTGTTTAGGTTGACGATGATATCCGGTAGCCAATGGACCTAGGGCACCACCGAAATCGATCGCTCTATGAATCGGTTGACCACTGACCATTAAAATTAGAGCAGCCAAAACAATCACCACTGGTTTCGTCATTTTCACTCTCCTAGATCAGAAATTAATCAAAGAAATTGAATCGGGCAATTGAAGAAATTTTTTTCGTTTTTTGAATTCGATTTAAAATTCGTAATCGAACGTAAAGAGATTCGGATTCGCAAAGATTGAGGATTAAATTTGAAATGGTTAGAGGAAAAAAAAATTCTAAACAAAACTTTAAGAAAGCTTTCGAAGTGGAGTTTTTATATAGATTGTTTCATCCGTCTTCTCGTACAAATGGGCGATTCGTTCGAATAGAAAATGATTTCGATTCCTCAAATCGATTCTTTTGGTGGTGGTGGTGGTGGGGGAAGAACATTCCACTTTTCATTATATCGATATCTTCTTTCGGTTCACTTCTCTCTTCCTCTCTTTCCTTTGTGATTGTGGGAAGCTTCCAAAAAAAAAAAAAATAATTTATCTATCTCTAAGTGCTTGTCTCTAAATTTGATGGGCATCATTTTGGTGAATCAATCATAGAATCAATCATTTCTTTTTTTTCCAATTCTTTTCATCTCAAATAGCTTCTCTTCTTCTTTTCAAAAAAAAAAAAAAAAAAATTAAAAAAGTTTCAATATTTTAAAAAAAAAAAAAAAAAAAAAAACTTCCCTCTAATAGAGGATAGAGTGGTGGTTGCGCGATTTCGAAAATATTCATATAGGAAAATATTATTGAACGAAAAAAGAAACACTCCCACACTTAGTGAGACATTTGTTATTTTCAAGCATCGAATGAAACGATTTGAATTTGATTTGAATCGAAGAATGAAGATTTGTTTCAGAAGGCTACACCCCATAGCAAATAAGGGTAAACTTATAGTTTCTATTGAATAGTTTCTCGAACAAAATACAACAAATTCCAGACAATATATCGTCGCGTTTGGATTGCTTGAACGCAAAGCTCAAGGAACGAAAATTTCTTCGCGGATAAAAGAGCTGGCAAAATTGTTTCCATTTCCATTTTTTTTTCTCGCTGAAATCGTAATCTGAAGCAAAAACAGAAAATTAATGAGATGAAGGGGATTAATTTCAAGCACGATCGCATTCTGAGAATGCTGATGAGAATTTTTTTTTTTCGCTTTTCGCATCCAAATCAGATTGTCTCCGATTTGTTAGGATTAGGATTGAGAGGAGGAAAATGTAGCCTTGAATATGAGTGTAAATGAGAAATCATCAAATCGAAATTCGATTGGAATTAATTTTTGATAAGTTTGAGAATTTTGAAAAATTCTCACAACACTTCGAAGAGTGATGTGCGTATCATAGAATCCAATCTTGTTCCATTTGCAATCTTTAGTGACACAATCGATTTAGATAAAGATTTTCTTTTTGTTTTTATTATTAATTTGATGAGATCTTTCTCTTTTTTTTCCCAAAATGAAAAGTATTTTTGCTTAAGCTAATCTAATATAACTTTCAAATTCATTCAAGAATTGATCAATATCCTTCAAGGAATTTGTTTTTCAAAATCGATTGCCATAATTCTGTCCATTTCCGTTCCCATTTTGATTACCTCCTCCGAATCGATTTCCATCGTTTTGTCGATTGTTGTATCCGTTTTGATTATTCTGTCTGTTTCCGAATCCATTTTGACTATTCTGACCACTATCGAATCGATTTCCATCGTTTTGTCCATTATTGTATCCGTTTTGATTATTCTGTCTGTTTCCGAATCCATTCTGACTATTCTGACCACTATCAAATCGGTTTCGATCGTTTTGTCCATTGTTATATCCGGTTTGATAATTCTGTCTGTTTCCGAATCCATTTTGACTATTCTGACCACTATCGAATCGGTTTCGATCGTTTTGTCCATTGTTATATCCGGTTTGATAATTCTGACTGTTTCCATACCCATTCTGGTTGTTCTGTCCACTTTCGTATCCATTTTGATTAGATCCCCCATTGGAGAATCGATTCCGATCATTTTTCTCATTGTTATATCCGGTTTGATAATTTCGTCCGTTTCCATATCCATTCTGACCACCGTCAAATCGAGTTCCAGTATTTTGTTCGTCCCCATACCTGATTTGATTATTTTGTCCGTTTCCGTATCTACTTTGAGTATTGGGCCCATTTTCATTAGCTATTTTGTCAACAGCATTGATCGCTCGAGAGCCATAAGGACCAGCAACGACCTCCACAGCAGCTCGACCAACTTCTTTGCCAATCTCTGTAGCTCTCTCCTTGGATTCTTCTTTCGTTAGATCTCTATTACTATTCGGTGGATCATTTCGATGTTTTTCCACCAACTCTTTGGTTTGATCGTAAGCTCGTCCACCGTAGGGTCCAGCAACGCTATCAAGAGCAGCTCGTCCAAGATCTTCGCCAACTTCAGAAGCTTTTTGTTTCACATCACTAGTCTGAAGCGATCCAGTGTTTGAATTTTGATGATATTTGTTCGACAGTTCTTCAGCATTTTCGACAGTCTGAGATCCAACAGCGACTTTCAAAGCTGCTTGACCAACTTCTTTGCTAATTTCTAAAGCTCTTTCCTTGGATTCTTCTTCCGTCAGATCTTTATTGCTATTCGGTGGATCATTTCGATGTTTTTCGATCAACTCTTCAGTTTGATCGTAAGCTCTTCCACCATAAGATCCAGCGACATTTTCTGCGACCGATCGACCAGCGGCAACAGCCATTCCTTCGATTTGTGATCGATCATATTGCGCTGATCCTTTTACCACCAGCAAAATGAAAGCAATGAAAAACTTTGAAAATAGAAAAAAATTCATTGTATTTGAATTTGAAGTAATCAAATTAGTTTTCAAGCAAATCTACAATTGAAAACATCGAGAAACATTGAAATTTTTTTTTCTTTTATATAGACAAATGAAAAGTTCTAAATTTCGTTTAAAATTAATGAGCTTCAACGGATAGCTAAAATATTCTGGAAAGGTTCTTCAAATGTTTGTTCGCTTGAATTGATGAACGATTCGATTCTCTTGTTTGTTTTCGATGTAACAACCAGAATGGCAAGTTGAGAGATTTATTTTTATCGAAACAAACCTTCGGAATCTTAGATGCAATCATTTAGAATGGATACACATTCGACAAGTATCATTGATTTGCATCGAATGAGATTTCGAAATCACTTCTGGAGAGGGAAATGGATTGTTTTTGTCGATAGTGCGATTCATTTCAGTTTGTTTCATTTCAAGCAAAAAGCTTACTGATTGCTTATTCGATAGCTGAAAATGTTTTTTGAGAATAATTAAAATCTCTCCAATAGAAATATTAGCATTCGGAAATTTGAAAGCTTAAATTGAAAAATGAAGATTTTTCTCGCTATTATCTAATCCGATAATCATAAGATAATCATAGGATGTTTGAATTCGAATGAAATAAAATAGATATGGAAAAAACAGAAAAATTTGTTGAAAAACATCAGCAATGGAATTGAACGAAAACTAAAGTTTGAGATGACAATTGAATAATTTTGATTCATCGATTCAAGCTATAAAAATGCTTTACTTTTTTTTTTTTAATTCATCATTTAATAAAAATTATGAATTATGATTGATTTTAAATTTTTATGAATCCATTAGAAAATAGTACAATTTGAATGTGCTAGAATTTTATTGATGGCTTAATTCAACAGCAGATTTACAGTGACACACGTCAATCCATACTGGACTTTTTATCTTGAATAAATTTTTCTTTTTCCATCGATCTTTTTGTCAATAATTCGAGTTCAGCTACAATAGGGAAATGATCTGAAGGTATGTAATGATGCGGACAGCCAGGAATTCGATGCTTAGTAAACCAATTAGAATCAAGTGGACCTAAAACACCCAGTACAGAGAAAAACCGTTTTGAACAGAAAATATAATCGATGACTCCTCGAAAATCGAACCTAAATTAATTCCAAAATATGATCCCAATTGATTAATTACTTCTAGTCATTCTATTTCATTAATAGGTATTGCTTACGTGTAATTTGTAAAGGGAAGAACATCATCATTATATGCTTTGATGATATCAAAAGGATGTGTATAATCTTTATCATTTTGATCGACTACTGGACAAATTTTTCTGAGACATAGTTTGTACGCTAATTTTTTAAAGTCAGCATGTTCCACTGATATCTTTCCTTTGGATAAATATTCCACCACGCCAGATTCAGGTAACGAATTAAAATCACCACAAAGAATCAAAGGAATAGAATTGGGATCTACATCGCTCGAATCATTTTTTAAATTGAACAGAGATGCAGATTGATCAATAAATTTTTGTAGTTCTCTCATCATCAACATCGTTTGAATTAATTTGACATCGCAATATTCTGGATCCCAATGTATATGGGCGGTGCATATCACTAGAGGTTGACTTTCAAATGGTTCCATGTTCTGAAACTCTTTTGATTTATTAGGAGAGATATCTATCAAAGAATAAAACACATTTAGACAAGATCGGACATGTCGAAAATTAACTTACCGAGTTCAACTTCTTTCGTCTTCAAAAGGGCAACAAGTCCTATATTGTCTTTGGGCATCACGCGATTTAGCATTTCTTCTGACCCTTCACCATCAGCCGTTTGTGCTGCTAAAAATGTGAATTCCATAAGATGCTCGTGCACCAATTCAAATCTGATTAAAAGATAATCAAACTTTATAAATGATTGTAATAAAATCTAAAAACTAACTTTTCAGTTTTAAAAAATATAGCACAACCATCGACACGTTTACGTTCTTGTTCGTTCATAGTTTTAGCTCTACTTTTAGGAGAAAATATTCCATAATAATGTGCTGTTTTTAATTCGGGGAGAAAAAAAGCTTCGAATTGACCAGATTCCACCTCTTGTAAGCATATTATATCAGCATCATATTGTTTTATTTCTTTCATAATAATATTTTTTCTAAAATCCCAAGAAAGAGCCCAACTGGGACAATATGCATACAGCTGACGGCTGGCCAATTTATCGCAAAGAACATTGTAACTCATAACGGTGAAGACATTCGAAACATGATGATTTCTTGTTGGTTCCAACTTAGGCAACCAGGGTCTGGTGGGCGGTTGCAGGTCTGGAACTAAATGAGAGAGAAAAAATTTAAAATTAGAATTCGAAATCAAAAAAAAAAAAATGAATTTGTAAGCATCTTGCTTGTAAGTCAAGAGTTGCTTGTGGAAGGGAATTCAAGAATCCTTTCTAGAGCGCATCTATAATCTCGATCGATCGATTGTGTTATGGAAGGTAATTAATGTGGATTTTCAATCTCTAAGTAAAAGATGGAAATAATCTTACAAAGTAGATCTGGCAAGCGTTTTTCGTTGAAATGATTAAATTTACAATTCAAACTTTTGAATACTTTGGTAAATTGATCATCGATACTTGATCGAGAAGAATGCTTAAATTGATCCTCTTCAGATCTGTCTTTAGCAATTAGAGTTTTTAATGTTTCGACACCATTAGTTACTATGTTCGATGGCGAAACGTTTGACAGACAAGATTTCCTTCTACGTTTTCTAGGTTTATGAGTTTTAGGGGTAGAAAATCGTTTGGTATTAAAAAGCTCGCACGAAGCTTCAGGTAAAGAATTGAGAGATAATATGTTTGAATCCTGTGAAGATGATAGGAAATTCATTTCAGGATTTGATCTGAGATTATTCTCTTCTGTCTCTCCGATTTTAGAGCTGGTAAGAACCGAATCAACTGAGATATCATCTTCTTGATCTAAGGATGAAGATGGTGAACAGCTTGTTGCAGATGCAGAACCAAAAGAAAAACGATTGTCCGATTCAGAACAACTAGACAATGTAGAGCATTCTATCATTGAGTCAGATGAAACAAAAAAATTATGAAATGATTCAACACCCGGACCATCGGATTCTTTGCTTAGAATTTCTGTGGATTTTTCGAATAGACCAGTATCTATCACAGTTGAAATAGATTCTGATGATAAAATTTGATTTTGCAAATTTAATTGGTCTCGAAATTCGCTTTCATCGATACCGCAGAGATCTTTGTTACGATTTTCATTACGACTCGCATCGTAAATAAATAAATCATTTCCTTTAACAAATTGAACTCTGGTCATGTTAGATTTACTCTCAGAAAGATGATCAAAATTATTCTCTGCAATGAAACGATGATCGTTTCCTGTGATGCTATCACAATCAATCGGAGTGTTGATCAATTGAGAAGCGTAGAGATAATGATGGTGATGATGATGATAATGATGACAATAATAGGGTGGAAGTTGAGGGCTTTGAAAATCTAACAAATTTTCTTTGTAGCGATGATAATTATTTTGAAAATTTCCAGAATTCATTTGCGATGAATGTCTAAAATTTATGTTTTTAGTTTGCTCTTGTTGCATTGATTGAATGAAATTTGCTGGATGCATTGGTTGCTGCAGAACATGATAGGATCGTCTTCGTCGTCGATGACCACTGTATCCATTCGAAATGTTTTTAGGCGTTGATCGGCCATTTTCCAAATGATTCGGATTCTGAAATGGTTGATTGATTGGATCATAATCGTCACAGATCACTAGAGGAACACCTTGTGCATGTAGAGCTAATTTTGCGAAAGAAATCTCTAGAACAGAAACATCTTTCTCAAAGACTGAATCGGAACGATCTTCGGCCGAAATTTCTAAAAAAGTTGACTCTTCACAATGTTCCGATATTTTATGCGCATTTTGGTCAAGTTTTTGATTCGAAAGAATCGAAAATGTTGATTCTTGCGATTCGTTGATTCTTGATCGATTCGGTTTGACGCAGAATTCCGATGAAATCGGAGCGTCTGGTAAATTTTCAATCGACTCATAATTATTCTCAACTCCATTTGTAGAATCGAGAAAAGCCATCAGAGATTCAAGAACCTGCTCGATTTCATTTATAGTTTTATTTTTCTTCAGTTGAGCAGTATCAAGTAAGATGCAATGCAAGTAATCATCAGGTTGACATTAACCGTCAGATATAAAATCATCGTCAGTTCTGGGGTTTTCTTCGATGAAAAAAAAATTATGACACAGGTATATTTCATCAGTACACTGAACAAATATCTTTGTTTTGCATGCTTTTCAAATCTCTTTCAATCTCAATAATGGTGCTACACCATCGCAACAACCAGCCTAGTAATAGTCTAGGTCAAGGTGATATGGCGATTGAAGACTCTTTAAAAGAGAAAGAAAAAATATATTTCCGAATCCTTCAACACCATAGTCGAAGATATTTAGAGACCGAAAAAAGAGGGTTAAACAGTAATCGAAGATACACAGACTTTTAGAGCTTGTTTGAAAGAAATAAAATTCAGAAAAAGAGGTCGGTCGGTCAAATAAGACTGGTATCTCTTAGATTCCTGAATTCGAAAAGAAGACTCTATCGAAACTAAATCAATTTCTAATGAATAATCTCAAGCTTGATCTAAATAAAAACCTGAAGCAAAACTATTTGAGTTAGTTTTATTCTCTTTTTTTTCATACTTTCGTACATTCGTATGCGATTGATTGAATTGTTTTATCGATTTTTCTAAATCAAATTATTCTCTTACTTTTGTATAGAATATAATTTGTTATACTAAAATTAAAAAAACCTAGAATAGTGATGTTTAAAATTTTGAAGTTTAAATTTAGAAAATTTCAACGAGAGAGACAATATAATGTTCCTAATAAATATGAAAGATTTAGGCCCTAAATTTTAGAAGATTGAAATTTTGATTTTCTAATCAATGTTAAAATGAATAATATTAGAGATAAAATCACTTCAAGTTGGGCTTAGGGCTGGGCTGAGAGGATAATAGCGATTTTTTAAAATAATAAAACAAAATTTTTAAACTTTGTCTTGAAATTGTATTTGCAAATTCAAAAATGGTACTAAAACTTACCTTGTAAATTGTCTAGCAAATAAGTCAACAATTTTTGCACGCCGTTTTGTTCGTTATAAATTACCAATAATTCTTGAGTCAAGGGATTTCCTTTCAGCGCTAAAATTGAGAAACGAATTAAAATTAAATATCATTTAAAATATTCAGAATTTATAGGCCCAATTATTCGAACTCACCTAGGGATTGGAGCTGAAACAAGCGGCCTAACTCATAAGGCAATTGTCGAAGATTGTTGTGCATCAGATAAAGCTCACGCAACATGATCAAATCTCCGATTTCACCTGGCAAATTTCTAAGTTTATTGTTTGAAAGATCAAGCACTTGAAGGTGCTGCAATTTTCCTATATCTGGTGACAGTTTAGTCAGGCTATTGTCGTTGAGATACAATCCAGTTAAATGAGTGAATGACCATAGTTGCGGACTTAGGTTTCTTACGAGTCCTGAAGCAAAAAACAAATGTCAAAAACATCAAGATTGACACATCAATTATTGATTTACCTGTTATTTCTAGTTCACTCCAATAGGATTCTTTGCCCTGAGCTACATCATCCGAGGTCAAAATAATAGGTGCCCGACGAGGATTCATTGGTTCATATTTGTTGTCGCGATCTCTGTGACCAGGGCGAGACATAATGGGCATCATTTTTGAATGAATTTATCTCGATTGATTGATTGATTGATGTATGCTAAATTGAGATTAAAAATTTCATAATTATTAATCGATTCGAGACAATTTCATTTAAAAAATAACAATCAATTAGCTATCTATCAAATAGATTCTACTCAAATATGCAATCGATCGATACGATTCGATTGAAATTGCTGTAGAACCATACTAACTTATTGATTGAGAAGCATCATCCGAAATCAATTTGATTTCAATCAAAAAAATTGATTAATTTAGAAGAATTTATTTGATATTAATTTGGTATCTAAACTTCGGAGTAAACAATCGAATGAATTTGAATTCGAAATATTTTTTTTTCCCATCTGAAGAATATTTTGTTGAAAAAATTCTTTCTTTTTTTTACTTTGATGAAGTTTACAAACAATAGATCTAATGAACGACACAATCGATAGTATAGAATGAAACTTGAGATGCTGACGGATGCGAATGAAACTTGTTACGTCAAAAGAATTTTTTTTTTTTTTGAAAAAAAAATTCCGTAACTCGAAATTGCTAAATCATCTTACTAGAATAACCACTAAATTTAAGCTAACCACTGCGAAGATAATCAAATTTTAAGGATTCTATTTAGCTATTCTATTTAACTATTCTAATTAGCTATCATCAATTAGCTATGATCAATTTCGGATTCAAACACTCTATAGTGTTTAGATTTTAGCTAAATTTTGAGCGAAGAGATTTAAAATTATCCAAACACATCGATCTTAAAGTTTTCGATATTCGAGAGCATTCAATTGATCTAGATTTAACAAAAAAAAGTCTTTTTTTTAGAATGAAGCGATTCTTTTATTGAGCATAAAACAGAATTGTTTTTGTTTTATTTCCAAAAAAAAAAAAAAAAAAAATTCTAGCATTGTAATGCTCAATTGTAATCGATTGATGAGAGATAATTCGAGTCCAAATTTTGACTGAAATTTGGTCCAATTCAATTTGGAACTTTAAAAAAATGGCAGCAAGGAAGTGTTGGGAGCGAGGGAGCGAGAGAGCGAGGGAGAGAAAGAGAGAGGGAGAATCTGGGATCGATCGATTGACAGAGAGCCACAATTGTTTAGGCTCTATAATTTTTTCCCCGACTATGACTCCATGTTCCTTCGGTCATTCGGAACATTCTCTCCTCTCTAGCTCTACCTTTCTCTTCTTCTAACCTTTTACTTTCCGCCTCTTGTCGAGCCGATTTGTAGCGTTGCTGAGCTTCAGCATAATAATCTCTATCAGGCGGATCGTTTGGATTTCGAAACGCCTCGTTATATCGCTGTCTAGTTAGATTAGATGAGCCAATTGATTGATTGGATCGCCAGCTCTCCTCTTGTTTCCGGTCATCTTTCTTGTTGGAATCTTTGTTTTCTGTATGAGAAAAATTTCAAAAAAAAAAAATGAATAAAGAATTAAAAATTCTAGAAATCTATCATCGAAAAAATTTTCGAATTCAGAGAGAGAGAGAGAAATCAAAATCAAAATCAAAATCAAAATCCAAACCGTATCGATTCATTTTCGAGATGAAACAATTCGTTTAGATCTTAGAAGAGAATCTTAAATTTATTCAACAGTTTTGCTAGAATAAAATCTATCCGATGTGGTAAAGTGTTAATGAAAACCTTTTTATATATTCTTGGTTCGGCATGATCTACCCTAAGATTATGATGAATTGTTTCTTTGAAATTTTCGATGAACAAAAACAAAACAAAAAAAAGGCTCGTAAATTATCGAAAATTTATGCATAATCGGATGCATTCGAAACGATTCATTCTTCTTAGAGTCCATTGTTTTGTTCCGAAAGAGTTTCTTCAAAAATTGACCCAGGTCATTTAAGATTTAGTTTACTCTCCCAAAAGTTTCTAGTTCAAATTTTATTGATCTATCGATCGACATTGATTGGATCCTTTTTTTTTTTTGATTTTTTGAATATTGTAATTACTCTTAGTTTTCTTCAATTATTCTCTTTACATTATCCGATTCATGCTGCGTACGTCTAGAGACCTCATAGAGAGAGAGAGAGAGGATGTTCTCTTAACCGCAAAAAAAAAAAAAAAAAAAAAAAGATTTGTTTTGTCTAGACCGGCGATACTGAATTAGCTAAGAACGCATTCCTCCCTTCGTACTTCCTAAACATACGATTGCATCGTTCAGTATGTGCGTTGTAACGAACACAAAATTTGTTCAATAACACCTGATTCCTGAACCTCTAAGGTGTCTAGACAAATCGATGCTCATAAATTACAATAGGAACTAAATCTCTAAATTTATGGATCTTTGTTTTATTGAGAAATTTCAGATCTTAAAATCAAAAGTTTGATTCAATGCCATCCGCGAGGTTTGTAATAATCGATCGATTGAGATTCTTGAAGTGATTTACATCATTTTTTCAACCCTTTAACCCATTCACTTTTAAAAAAAGGAGAAAAAAAATCGTTCATAATAGGGTCGAGATCTACTTGAAGCAGAAGAAGAAGCTTGAAACGTCCATCAAATTCAATTTCAAACAGCAGCCTAATGAAATGAAAATGAAATGAATAAGTATTGCTGAGCGAATCAAATTGAATTGTGGGGATCTTTTAATTTCAAATAGCTCATTAAAGAAAACTTTGGATTGTTTTAAAGAATCGAGATTCGAATTGTTCAAATGTTCGTATTCAAATCTTGAATTCTAAGAATGGAATTCTTTCACTCTCTCAATCGCTAGAATCTACACCAAAAAGAGAGAGAGAGAAAGAGAGGGGAATTCTCATAGCGATCAATAGCTAACGCAAAAAAAAAAATATTCTCTGTTTCACTTCACAAATTAATCTGTAAACGAAACCCTTCAACAAAGATCAAAGATTTCGTTTCGAAGATTGAAAGATATGATGAAAATTATCCAAAGAAAATAATAATAATATTAAAAAAAACTTGAATTTAAAAATGAAAATAAATTACAAGATCTCTCTCTCTCTCTCTCTCTCTCTCTCTCTCTCTCTCTCTCTCTCTCTCTCTCTCTCTCTTAAAGATCACAAGGTGTGATGCTTAAACTATTGAATTTCGAAATTCGAATTGATTGAAGAATTGATGATGGCTCTCATAAATCAATTGGCACACAATTGGATTGCATCGAAATGTTTAGTTAGCGTTCACATCGAACAATGAATGAATGTACTCTTGCCTTCATCGTCGTCGTCGTCTTCTTCGTCGTTGTTGTTGATGATGACGATGATGATGATTATGATCATAATTACTATTATTATTACTACCTCTCGAAAGAGTTGAATATTTTGATTTTCAAAGCAAAAAAAAAAAAAGATAGATAGATAGATTTCCTCTTCGTTTGCACCAATCTCTTTCACTTTCAATTTTGATTGATTTAGTCTTTTTTGGATAGAGTCTCTCTCTCTCTCTCTCTCTCTCTCTCTCTATCTCTCAATGAATCTCTTCTATGTTTTTAACCAATCAATCGAAGAGCAGAAACAATTCATTTTATTTATTTATTTTTTTTTTGACAAATTTAGATTTATACATCGAATCGAATACGAATTGATAGATTTTCGATAGTTTTTTAAATTTGTTCCAACACCTAGAGTTTTATTGTGTTCTTCTCGAAAACCATTTCTTTCCTATGAAGGAGAAGAGATTGATAAAGATTTGCTTGATAATGGAAACGAAATTGGAATGAATATGGTTCGGACAAAATGTTTCTCGATTGCTATGCCATATCACTGTCCAACGATCACAATCAATCTAATATTTTTCTGTAAGAATATCATCAATGATTAGCTCTAAGCTAATTGAGATAATAATTGAATTAATTTTTTTTTTTGAAAAATTTAACAGTATTCAATCGAGCTTATCTCATAGCTAGTTCATCATTTTCTTCTATTGAAACTTCAAACACTCGATTATATCCATATCTTCAGCAACCATTCCAACGGATCTGTCTCACTACCAATCTCAAAGGATTCTATGTAGGCAAAACGAATGAAGGCAAACATTGTTATTATGTTTGTCCAGAGAATTCTCAAAGACTTCCGGAAATTCCGGTAAGATATCTATGTTGTTCGCCACAATATTCGATGGATTTCAAAACTCGTATCTGTGTTCTAACACGAACGATCGCTACCTCACCTAACAATTCGTTTGGATCATCTAAATCCGTCTCGAAATATTGCCGTTATGGATCGATTAAAGCGCATCCCTACAATTGTCAACTCTATTATCGATGTCTTTTCAATGCCAAATATGTTTTGATGAAATGTCCGAATGGTTTAAATTTCAATCCTATCTTAAAAATTTGTGATATTTCAAGCGGTTGCGTGAAAAATCGATCTGTTTCAATCAAATCGAAACAAGTTAGTGTGAATTAATCATTGAGAATTAATGAATAATTTGGTTTTTGTTTTCAACGATCGAATCAAGCAAATTTATTCTGGACAACGAAAAATTTCAACAAACCAGAACAGATTCAATGAGAAATCTTCAAAATTCTCGAAAATAGCCATCGAAAAGGAAACTTTGAAGCCAAATATTTCTGAAATTTCAATCAAAAAAAATAGCAAATCATTTAACAGCCATAAAAGTGTTCCGAAAAAATTCTTCAAAAAAAATCAAAATCAAAATCTATCAAAAGGAACGAAATCAATCCGAAACAAATTCGATGTAAAGCTAACCAATCGAAAGAAATCATCGAAAAAATCCCAATCTACAACATCGGTGCCAATCCTAACGTCATATCCTACCGGAAATTCTTCTAGAGATAATAATAATAATCTTGATTTTACAACAACACCAGCGACAACTAATTTTAAAAAATTAGAAACAAATAAGCCAACTTTTACAACGGAAACGATCACAGAGGAAACAACGAAAGTAGAGAGAGATTATTCAACAAGTGATTCTTCTATGCATAATGAAAATGGAAGAGAATCCACCATCCCTTATGATTCCATGGAATCTTCCACAATCGTTGAGCTGGATACTAGTACAACGCCAGCTAACATCGAATCGATTGAAACCACAGCAAACTTGAGCTTAGATCAATCTGAAATTTCAACAACATCGACTACACCCATTCCATTGGAAACTGAAACCACAAACGAAGCTGAATACTTTGAGACAACAATACATCCAACAACGTCCACTGAAGATTTGCTACCGATCGATGAGGAAGATGGTGAAACGAGAAAACGAAATGATTTGATTTTTGAGGAAGATTCTGAATGCTATGAGCCTTTCAGCCGATACAAAGATCCAGAAGATTGTCAATGTTTCTATAGATGCGAATTGGATTATCGTTTCACAAGAAATTGTTGTCCAGACGAATCATATTTCAATCAATTACAATTCGAACCGAGCATAAATGGTACTGAGAGTGCCACGAATGAAGATAGCTATTGCGATATCATAGAGAATGTTGATTGTAAAACAATCATACAGGTAGAATAGATTGTTAAAAATTTTGAAAACGTTTTTTGAATTTAAAATCCATTTTACTTAGTAATTTACAGTGAATTTCAATGAAATTTTTGGAACGATTCCAATGATTGATATTCTCAATCTCAATCTCGAAATCCTCATCAAAAAAAAAAGTCTTAAACAAAGCGAAACTAATTTGCAATCTAAATTGCATTCAACAAACACAAAAAAAAGGACAATATGCGATGTTTGTTTCGTTGTTATCGCTATCGCTATTCGTTTATCTGATTCGAAACTATCTTCAAGTATTGTTGAGAGCCGAAAGAGAAGAAATTTCAAAATCTTTACATTATTCAAACGAATTAAATCCATCAAAACTGATTGATTCGATTCTAATCAATTTGATATTGATTATTCTGAATTTAATTATCTCATTCAAACGATCGAATGAAAAAATGATCCAGATGGACATTATCTACAGTGCATTACATTTGATTCAATTCATAATTGATTCGAAAAATTTCCCATTAATCTATTGTAATCGAAAATCAATAACAGTATTGAATTATCTTAGCGTTTTGTTCACATTACTCTCAACATTATCGATGATTGTTTTCGAACAATTTCATTACGATTTCGGACAAGCTTCAAATCAAATCAAATATCGTTCGCCTCCAATCTGATCAAGAGAGAGAGAGAGAGAGAGAGAGAGAGATGATTTGGTAGATCATTTAGTCACAAACAAACCTTTCTATAATTTGTTTGTAATCACCACCGAACCATTCAATAATTGATTGATTATTCTTTTTTAGCCAAAAAAAAAATCCAAAAAAAAATCCAAAACGAATTAATCAAATCTTAAATGAAAAATTTAAATTTTTTTCCACCTGTTCCGATTGAATAGAACTAGAAATTTAATAAATAAATAAAAGAAAAAAAAGATTAACCCTTTGATTACATTTTCAAATGATTCAAATTTCTCTCTTTTCACTGTGAATCTTTGAATATTCTAGAAATCTTTGCTATGTTTCATTAAAAAAAAAAAAAGTTTTTTTTTTAAATTCTTTTTTCTCATTTTCTTTCTCTCTCTCTCTCTCTCTCTCTCTCTCTCTCTCTCTCTCTCTCTCTCTTCCAAAACGTTCATTGCACTACCTATCTACCTATCCAAATGGACTAAGTTTTTTATCTAAGATAAACATTCGATTCGATTGAAATCAATTCAATTCTAAACGATATGAATTTCGAGAGATTTGATGTTTTGTAAAAGAGATTTGTTTCGAAGAGATCGGATTTGTCAAATTCTTGTCGAATCGGTTAAATGACCTTATAATCTTATTCATCACTAAATAATCTCAAAAAAAAGAAGAGAAGAAATTAATGAGTCTAAAGTAAATGAACTTTTTTGAATGATTGATCATCATCGATGTGTAAGAAAATATAAAAAAAAAAGTTTAGCGATTCTATATATCATTACAAAATTTTGGATGAATCCATCCAAAAAAAAAAAAATCAAAATCAAAATCAAAATCATTCACTTAATGAAGAATCAACAACTTGCTTAGCTGTTTGGTTGATTTAAAAAAAAAAATAAAAAAGTAAAAAAAAAATAGAGAAGAAGATTCAGAAAAGAGTTTTCACCTAAGATTCGAAAGTTTTTTTTCTAGAGAGAGAGAGAGAGAGATAAAAATTCTAAGCTAAATCATTTAATGTTAGTCGCTCGTTTCATCATTCGTTTGATCGTTTCGATCGAACTCTAAAAAAAAAAAAGGTATGTAATTCGATGATAATTTTTTTTTATTTTTTTCTTTCTTTCTTTCTTCAATTTCTTTTGTGTATCAAATTTGATTAAAAATTCGATTCAATAGAGTTAGTGAAATAGATTTAATTTTAATTTTGAAAACTATTATTATTATTTAGAGATTAGAAAAGCTATGGAAAGATTAGATTGAAAAGATTGTTGAATCAGACAACAATCTAGAACTTCACTTGAAGAGATAGAGTTGTTATTAGTTATGAAATTTTAAATTTTTCCTTCTCTCTCTCTCTCTCTCTGTTTTTTGATATTGTACTTTATTACGGATTTAGCAATGAAATCAATTAATTTCAAAAAAAAAAAAAAAAAATTCTTTCTTTCTTCTCCATTATCATAAATTGATTGAATGATTGATAGAGATTTGATTGATAGAACATTGAAATAGATTATTCTCCTCTAAGCTTAACTGATTGATCGATCTAGCGAATATCGAATGAATATCGAATTTTCTTCTTCTTCTCCTTCCTCTTCTTCTTCTTCTCACTCTCAATTCTTATATCAGAAATTTTGTGCAATTGAAAAATGATCCCATTGATTAGATGATTGATTTTCAAAAAAAAAAAAAAAAAAAAAAAACTATTGATCTCTGTTTGGATTCGACAAATATTTTGAAAATTTTGATTTTTTTTTTTTTGAAAAGTGAAAGATGGAGGATTTTGTTTAGTTCATTAAAAAAAAAATTTACATTTTTTTTCTCTCCTATGATGTTGTTATGATCTTTCTTCTTTGATGTTGTTCGGTTCAAACTTTCGAATCAATTTGGAACAGATTGAAGACACACATATGTCACCAAAACTGTCGGATAGCTTTTCGAATAGCTATTCAAAAACATTTTAAATGTTTTCCTCATTTTCTTCAATGCGCCTCCCAATCTATCTTGGTCTCTTCACCTAGAAGATATTTAAAATGTGAATTTTTTTTTTTTTTTGATATATTCCTAGACTAATTAGTCTTCTCTCTCTATCTTTTCGTTCCAAATCGTTCATATCTCTCTCTCTCTCTCTCTCTCTCTCTCTCTCTCTCTCTCTCTCTTGCTATGGTTGTCAAAAATGAAAAAAAAGCCTAAACTCTATCAAAAGCCCTAAACAAAATGTCAGTAAATTCTTTCGAAATTTGACTTCTCAACGAACAGTGGCTGCTTCAATGAAGAATTTCTTCCTCCCCCCTAAACCCAGAGAGAGAGAGAGAGAGAGAGAGAGAGAGAGAGAGAGAGATATGACATTGGTGTAGAAAGGAATTTCGAGTGAAATATTTGTCGCAATATTTTTTTTCATTTTTTTTTTTTTTTTCGCAACGATGAGATTGTTGTATTTTTTTTTTCTTTTTCATCTCATCTTCTAATCCTCGTAAACTTTTCGCAGAATGCTTCTATGGAGATAATTGCGTTTCACAATTGCATGCTCTGATAATTTATTGGTCTTTGGATCCGATCAGATTAAATCACAATCATAGCTACTAGGACAGAGATGATTACAGAGATGACCGAAACCAAATTGATTGTTTGTGACCAAACCGCTAGGCTTCTTCTTCCTCTTCTTCTTCTTCTTCTTCTTCGAGAGTGAAGATCGGTGGCAACAATTCAACAATTCACTATCCAAATCGTGATTAATAATTCAAATACTATTCATTTCATAATGAAATGTTTTTAGGGATTCCAGATGTTGGATTTTTTTGTATCAAAATCAAAACTCGAAAAAAAAAGAATCGAGATTGAATCGAGACAACAAGAAGAACGAGAAGGGTAGAGAAATGAAAATGAGAAAAAAAAAAGTTTATAAATTCCATAATTAAAATTAAATTTCTGTTTTCTGCTTTTTTTTCGGCACTATCGAAATCTCATCACTCATCTCGAATCGAATGAAACTTTCTTTCTGAACTGAACTGAACACTTTCATTTTGAAACATTTCAACTCTAACATCGAAAGATAATTGTCAACTAGATCATCTCTCGATTGTTGAATTTGTTCTTCGATATAATCTAATGAAACTTTTCCTATAATATTTGGTTTCAATAAACACTAACAATAAATAGCTTTTCCATTTGAATGAAGTAATATTCTCTATACCTATTTTGTTCTCTACCTCTTTCCCTCCCCTCCAACCCTTCCGACAATATTCAAAACTATTTCTTTGTCAAATCAAAACGATATTTGGAGACGTCATCGATTGAGAGAGAGAGAGAGAGAGAGAGAGAGAGAGAGAGAGAGAGAGAGAGAGAGAGAAAAACAAATTTAATCTTAAATATTTTGAGAAAAAAAAAACGATTTCTTCGCCAACGATTCATATCCAACGAAAGAAAAAAATGTTTAAGATCAAAAAAAGAGATATGAATTGTTGATGTGATTGAAAAACCAAAAAAAAAATTCCATTTCCAATCGCTTAAAGAAAGCAGATTTCTACGAAGAAAAAAAACAAAAAAAAAAAAAAAATTATATAATTTCTAATTAATTCGACATTTCCACAGTAAGTTTGGTTAATATTATTGGCTTTATTTTTTTTTTTTTTTTTTTGCATTGCATTGCATTTGCTAAAGAATTATGTTCTTTTTCAAAGATGGAATTTTGATTACAAATTTACGTGCTAGGAATCAAAAAAAAAAAAAAAAAAAAAATTCTCTCTCCTTCTTCGATGCTTTCCCTAAATCATCGAATCGAATCGAACCGAATTGAAATTTCAAATTCTGAATTTCTATAGCTATTTATTTGGAAAATTATTTATCGTTTGCAATTTTATTTCATCAAGTTTAAGCTGTTTTAATTTTGATTTTTTTTTTTGACAATAGTTCTTTTTTTGTTCACAAATTTTAATTGTTGAAAACTTTTAATTAGTTTCGCAAAATCATTAATCGTTTTCGGAATCTTTTCATCCTCGAAATGAAAAAATTTTAATCTTAATTAGTAGTAAGAGGTCTTCAGATATTAGATTGAAGATAGTTTCAATGAACCAAATCGATTGAAATAATTCTTTAATTCTTTTCTTTTTCTTTTCTTTTTTTTTCATTTATTTCTCCCCCCCCCAAAATTTTAATTAGATTTCAATCTCAAAAGATAATTTTAGAAATCAATCAATCAATCAAAAAAATAAATTCCGTTCTTTAGCTTTAAAAAAAACAAAATGAACAATGAAATATATTTGGATTTGAATAACAATTCCAACAATGTTCTTGATTCTAATCGATTCTCTCGAAATGTTCCATTCTCGATCACTCAAGACCGAAACGATCGTTTTGAAGATTCTTTAGCGATGAAAAAAAATGAAGAGATTCAAGAGATTAGAATCAATAATAATAATAATAGTAATAATAATAATAATAATAATAGTAGTAGTAATACTACGAATATTTTTGATTGTGAATCTTCAAACTATCGTTTAGATTGTATCATTCCATTGAGAAGAAATATTTTAACAAATCTATCAAGAATGAATTCAGCAATGAATTTTAATCGAAAATATCGACCAGAACAATTTGATCGAAAAATTCAACATTCTAATCATTCAAAAATCGAACAATCAATTGATTTGATCAACGATCATCATCATCATCATCATCATCATCTATTGATTTGGTTCATTATTATGTTTGGATTAATAATCATTCTGATCGTATTGTCTTCGATGTGTTTGACTAGAAATGTTCAATATAAAAATCTATGCCTAACGGAAGTTTGCATCAGTGAAGGTAGGAGAAATCTATTCATTTAATCGATTATTTTCATCCACAATTAACATTTGAACTATTAAAAATGATTCGTTTCATTAGCTGCGAAAATAATCAATTCGATTGATAAAACTGTTGATCCTTGTGATGATTTCTATCAATTTGTTTGTGGTCAATGGCTCGAAAAGACTATCATACCGGAACATAAACCGATGGAGAACAAATTCGATGAGCTACATGATACTTTGCATCGACAAATCAGAAGCAAGTGAATTTTGATTTTCTTGAAACTAATAATCTTTTCATTTCGATCTCTTTTTTTTTATTATTTCAATTTCGATCTCAACGATAGCTATGCTTGAAAGATCCGAGAATATCAGTGAGGCTTCTTTCATTAAGAATTTGAAATTGTTCTACAATAGCTGTATGAATGTTAGTGAGATAGATCGTAGAGGAGCTGAACCATTGATCAAAATACTTGATCAACTTGGCGGTTGGCCCATTCTCGATGGCGAATCGAAATGGTCAGATTTGAAAGAGAAACAATGGTCATTGGTGGAGATGCATCGAAAACTTAACGATCTGGGAGTGATCGAAGATATGATCATTCCTCTCTTCATTTCGATCGATGAAAAGAATAATTCTAAAAATATTGTCACTGTATTGAGATGATAATAATTATTTAATTAGAATTCTTGTGAGCGATTTTTAATTTTTTTCTTATCTCTTATCCAATCAGATCAAAGAACCTAGCTTTGGTTTGATGAACAGAGAATTTATGACAAAAGATGATGATGATACGGCGATAAAATCTTATTTCGGTTTAATGCTTTACACTCTTCAATTGTTAATGGAACAAAAGCGACAGCAACAGCAACAACAACAACAGCAAAAACAACAAAAACAATCGTTGCAAAACAATCCAAAAACGTTTCGAAGAGGGAATCCAATGGAATTCACTTTCGAAATGAACGATATAGATCTAGAGCCGAAGCTTATTGATGAGATGAGAGAGATATTGAATTTTGAGAAAATGTTAGCAAACGTGAGTCTAGAGATAATCGTCTAGAATCAATCAATTGTAATAGCTATCATTAATTTATAGAATTCCATTACGAAAGAAGAGCGATCTAATATAACGAGACTATACAATGAAATGACCATCGAACAATTGGAAAGAATCTCTCCGAATGTAATTATTTCGATTTTGTGATTTTGTGATAAAAAAAAAAAGAAAAGAATAATAGCTTTGGATAATAATTAATTCTCTCCTCATTTCGTAGGTGGAATGGTTACAATTGATCAACATATTCACTGAATCGATTCAGCTCACTTTGACAAATGAGAGCAAAATTGTTGTGACCGATTTGAATTATGTGAAATTTTTAAGTGATATTATGCCTTCGACTAGCAAAAGATTGATCACTAATTATATCGTATGGAGGGTAATCAAAAGTAAAATCGGTATTCTAGATTCCACTTGGCGTCGATTGAAACAGACCTATAATTCAGTGAATATGGGCCATCCTAGAATCGAATCAAGATGGCTTCAATGTGTTTCGCATACCTATGCTTCGCTTGGGACTGCATTATCAAATATCTATATCAAAAATCATTTCACATTGAAAGGAAAGAATAAAATCGATGAGATAGTTGATAAAATTCGAGCAGAATTGAATACTACAATCAATTATGCTACATGGATGGATTCTCGAACTAAACAAAGCGCTCTAGATAAGCTAGCATCGATGAATTTCCGTATTGGCTATCCAGATGAATTGCTTGATGATGATCTGATTTCGAAATACTATGAGAATGTAAGTGTTTCAATGTTTCGATAGTTTTTTGTTTTTTCCAACATTCAATCGAATCCAAATCGAATTATGTTACGATTACTTTTCGATATTGATTAAGCTAACATTGACCGAAAATTATTTCGAAAATGTTATCGCATTGCATAAATTTTTCGTAGAAAGCTCATTCAAAAGTTTAAAGGAAATAAATTATCGTAACGAGTAAGTTTTTCGTTGACGAAAAATGTTTCGATTATTCGATAATTGAAATTTTATTGCTAAATTTAGTTGGCGCAAATACACAGACGTTATCGATGTCAATGCATACTATTATCATCAAGAAAATTCTTTCATATTGAATGCTGGCATACTTCAAGATAGATTCTTCAATCCTGATCGACCAAAGTATTTTTATCTACGATTTGATTGATTGTGAAAAACTTCTAAGATTTGTTTATTTTTTTAATTTTTTTTTTTCGAATTTCTATTCCATTTCTAAAAGCTATTTAAATTATGGATCAATCGGTGAGATTATTGGGCATGAAATAACGCATGGATTCGATTCGATAGGTAAACAGTATGATAAAACGGGACGATTACGAAATTGGTGGGATCCTAAAACTGATGAATTGTATCAGAAGAAAGCTTCCTGTATGGTGGATCAATACAATCAATATTCTTTCGAGCAGATTGCGATGAATTTGAATGGTGATAACACTAAAGATGAAAATATTGCCGACAATATTGGCGTAGCTTTGGCATACAGAGCCTACGTTCGTGCCTATCATTCGTTTTGGAGCGATACGGAACAATATCTACCCGGTTTAAGCTATAACCCTAGACAATTGTTTTGGATCAGTTATGGTCTAGAGAATTGCGAGAAAATGACTGATGAAATGTTGAAGATTACTTTGCAATTAGATACACATTCACCGGGAAAATATCGTTTGAATGGTGTGGTCTCAAATTCCAGGAGTTTTGCTTCAGATTTCGGTTGTCCAACAGCATCGCCAATGAATCCTGAAACCAAGTGCCAAGTTTGGTGAAGATTTTGCATTTTTTTTTTAATTTGCGATTCAGAAATCAATGCAAGACACTATGGGAAGAAATGTTACAGGGATTTTGAATTAAATTGGTCTCCATAAAACCCTAAACGGTAGAGTAATGATCGATGGCATTCATTCTATTCTATATATTGTGTAAGATAATTCTTTTTGAATTGAGAATTTTGATCGAACAAATGATTGAATGAATTTGATTCAAATAAGAATCACCAATAATTTAATTCCCAAAATTGTTTCTATCAATTTTCAATTTTGATTGATAACAGCCGTAACGTTAATGAAAGATTTTAGCTATTCTCTTTTTTTTAAATTGTTAATAATTTGAATAAACTAACCAATTGATGGAACAAATTATTGCGAAATATTCTAGATAATCAATTTGTTTCCATCTAAAAACACGTCGACTTGGATAGCAGAAAAAAAACGTTTGTTTGTTTTGAAATCAAATTCCAATCAAAAGATCAAATCATCATTTGTGATAGAATTCGAATGGATTCACTTCGATCATTTGATCGACCACAACAAACATGGATCTTCGATTCCTTTCTTTCTTCCTTTGTATCGTAATTGTATTGTGCATTCATTCTGTGCACTGCGAATGTCCTCAGAACTTGATCGAAATGTTCCGTATCGAATCGCGAGATTGGAATCGTTTCAATACAGCGACCAATCGTTTTCCAGAAGCATTCGATCAGCTCAAAGCTATGTGCGAGTAAGAAATATCTCGATCTTTTTTTTCTATCCATTCCAATCAAATTAAAAATCTCGAATTAATCTCAATCGATTAAAATTTATTTTCATAGTCGCGCCAAACTGATTGTTTCGAATGTAGGCTCTGTGACTTCGAGATGTTTCGAAGATATCGATCGAAATTCGCTCCGAATGGCTATGTTTTTTGTTCGAAGAACTTTGCGAAGATTCTGTCCGAAAAGACCAAATAGAATCGTATCGAGTCTTCTAAGTTCATCGAAATGTTTGAATGCAGTGAAAGGATCTTTCATTTCTTGCCTGCCTACACCTTTCGCTTTCGATTCGTCCACAACGTTCGATGTGATCGGTTTGATGGATAAAAAGACAGTTTGTTGGTAAGATCGAAACGTAGATGGATACTAGATGATTCACTCTAATCTTTTGGAATTCAGTTTCATAAGCGAAACTCGAAAATGTTTTGAAGGAAAAATCAAAAACACACCCGAATGTTCGCGAGAAGATTTGAAATTTTTGCAAAGCAATTTCGATTCATTACTTGGGCCTCAAATCATTTCGATCTGTGATGGAAACAGATTCCAATGTTCAAATCAATTCTCTCTAATGGATCGAGATCAAAATCAAGTTTTCAATTTTTCTACATCAGTGGAAAAAATTCTAGACACAATGAAAGCTTTACATTCTAGTTCTATGCTACAATTTTTCGGCTAATTCAAATGGTGTGATACGAATCAATTGAAAATATTGGTGGATTTAATGATATCATCTATCAAAAAGAGATTATGCTCACTCAAACCAACATTTTCCTTTATGAGTTCTAATTGATTTGTAATTGAAAATTAAAATCTTTAAAACAGCTTATTTAAACATATTGCAACAGTCCAATCGAATTTCTTGATCAAAACGACGATTCGGTGATTTTGCGTAGGCTAAAAAAATAAATGAATAGTCGTGATGAAACTTCTGTAAGATTGATGACTTCTGGAAATTATGTAGGTTGGTGGAGTTGGTTCAGGTTTAATGATGTAAAATCATTCACAGGTAATCGGCGAGTTTGAGCTAGCCAGCTTTGCGTAGTGAGGTTAGGTTACTAATGTCGATATGGCGAGGTTGACTAGCTTAGGTTGGTAGGGTTAGGTTAATAAAATTTAGTTTGTCAGTTAGCCTACTCAGGTTAGTGAGGTTAGGTTGGTTATGTCGAAATGGCGAGATGGAATATCTTGAGTCAGTGAGGTTAGGTTATTTATGTCAAGATGGTGAGATTGACTAGCTTAGTTTGGTGAGGTTAGGTTAATCAAGTTTAGTTGGTCAGTCAGCCTACTCATGTTAGTAAGGTTAGGTTAATAATGTCGAGATGATGAGATTGATTATCTTGGGTTAGTGAGGTTAGGTTAATCAAGTTTATTTGGTCATTCAGCTTACTCAGGTTAGTGAGGTTAGGTCAATCAAGTTTAGTTGGTCAGTCAGCCTACTCAAGTTAGTTGGGTTAGGTTAAGCAAGTTTAATTGGTCAGTCAGCTTACTCATGGTGGTGGGGTTAGGTTAATAATGTCGAGATGGTGAGATTGATTATCGTGGGTTAGTGAGGTTAGGTTAATCAAGTTTAGCTGGTCAGTTAGCCTACTCAGGTTAGTGAGGTTAAGTTGGTAATGTCGAAATGGCGAGATTGAATATCTTGAGTCAGTGAGGTTAGGTTAATAATGTTGAGATGATGAGATTGATTATCGTGGGTTAGTGAGGTTAGGTTAATCAAGTTTAGCTGGTCATTCAGCTTACTAAGTTTAGTGAGGTTAGGTCAATCAAGTTTAGCTGGTCATTCAGCTTACTCAGTTTAGTGAGGTTAGGTCAATAAAGTTTAGTTGGTCAATCAATCTACTCAGGATAGTGAGGTTAGGTTAATCAAGTTTAGTTGCTCAGTGAAGTTCAGCTTCGATCGCTTGTTACACCATCTATATTTTCCAAAGAGAATCATTTTAGCGGTTTGAAGATTACATCTGTTTGAAAATCCTAGATTTAATCGAAATCGATGTTTTGAATAGATTGGACCATAATTGAATGGACAAAAGTACATTTTCTGCTCGAATAAAGAGAATCCAAATGAGAGTAAATATTTTATATAAGTGAGATGTGTAAATATTTGTGCATCGTCAAGAAGATAAGCGATCTTAGACTCCATGAATAGTATATAATACTTGAAAAAATTCTTAGAAACTTTTTATTATCCGAAGATTTTCCTAAATCACTCGAACTTAGCCAAAGTGATAGCATTCATCTCTGCCAGTGATGAATTCTCTTCGATCCCGAATTTTTTCTAAAAAACATCCAAAATTTCATCAGATAAAATATCAATTTTATGCCTCGAAACCGATTGATATACCAAAAAACTCTTATGAACTTGTTGTGATTGGTGGTGGTGCAGGTGGATTATCTACTGCAGCTCGATTGAAAAGGTATTTCAAAGTGATCAAAAAATCTCCTCAATCAATCGCAATCATCGAACCAAGCGATGTAGGTTGAAAAGTTTGAATTGATAGCGATGATGATGATGATGATAATGATAATTAATTGTGCCATTAAGACTCATTATTATCAGCCACTATGGACTTTAGTCGGAGCCGGTATCAAAGATTTGAATCAATCTAGACGTTCTATGAGCGATTTGATGCCGAAAGGAGTGGATTGGATCAAAGAATCTTGTTCAGGTATTGATCCTACAAATAATCGAGTCACTTTAAGCGGAGCATCTGGTAGTATTCAATACAAATACCTTGTAGTGGCGGCAGGCATTCAAATTGATTGGGATAAGATTGAAGGTCTTAGTGAAGCACTGAAATTAGATGACAGTGGCGTATGCTCGAACTATTCTGCTGAAACAGTTCTCAAAACTTGGACTACTTTGGAACAATTTAAAGGTGGCCATGCAGTGTTTACGTTCCCGAACACACCTATCAAATGTGCTGGCGCTCCTCAGAAGATAATGTATCTTACTGACGCCTATCTAACCAAGGTTATTAATTAGAATTCTCTCCTGTTAAAATCTTATGTAAAGGATTGATATTTTATATGCATTAGAAAGGTATTCGCTCTAAGACTAAAATATCCTATCACACCTCGTTACCAGTTCTATTTGGAGTACCGCACTATGCAAAAGAATTGAGAAAGATATGCGAAGCAAGAGATTTGAATCTAAACTATCGAAGCAATTTGGTTCGAATTGATCCGAAAAAAAAGTTAGCTTTTTTCAGTAATCTTGAAGAGCCTCAACAAGAGCCAATACAAGTTCCATATGATATGTTACATGTCGCTCCTCCGATGAGCGCTGCTAAATTCTTATCTCCTCTCTCCACTGATACGAGTAACGGTTTTGTTGCTGTCAATCCACAAACTCTACAGCATATTACCTATCGGAATGTTTTTGCTTTGGGAGATTGCTCCTCGGTTCCGACAGCAAAAACTGCTGCAGCGATCGCTTCGCAAAATTATATTCTAGCCGCGAATCTAATGGAATTGATTCAATACGATAGTGAGCCAGATAGAATTGGTAAAATAAATTTTCCACTTAAATATCTTGGATACACTTCCTGTCCGATTGTTACCGGACATAATAAGTGCATTATGGCTGAATTCGATTATCAATTGAATCCAATGGAAACATTCCCTTTGAAGCAGAGCAAAGAGAGAAGAACGATGTATTATGTCAAAAAAGATATTCTACCATTTATCTATTGGAACGGACTAATCAAGTTGAGTCTTTGAGTCTTTTTTTTGTGTTTGATTGATGCCTAACTGATTTCTATCTCTGTTTTGCAGAGGAATATGGGCTGGGCCTTCGACTTTTAGAAAAATTATGCGTCTAGGTTTTCAATAAAAAAATTGATTAATCGAATTTCTATTTGTTATGGATCGAAAATTTGAAAAAAATCAAGTTTAAAAACTTAATTGTTTAAAACAATTTTCAATTTATTCAAATTGATTAAAAATCAATTTCAATTTGATTAAATTTTAATTCCATTTAGGGAAAAAAGATTTGAATGCACTATCTTCGCTGCCTTGTTTCACTTTGATCACTTGATTTGCTTGAAATTTACGACCACTTTTATCTTCATGTAGAAATCTTTTGGCGACCAAATCTGCTTTACTAGCATCGGCATAATTAGATCCAATCCAAAGAAAAATTTTATCGATACCATCTAAAGAAATAGAAAAGAGAGTGAAAGTGAAAGTGAGATTAATAAAATTGAAATGCATTCATTTCATTCATAAATCAATCGTAAATCATAAACGAACCCAAAATCATAATGTTATCTTCTTCCAGATCTTGCTGTTCAAATTGAACAACTTGCTTAAAGATACCATTACGTGATACACGAAAGAGACGAGCGTTGGTTATTTTTTCCGCCTCTGTCATCTTCCATGATTCGAATAGAGATTTGAACTCAACACTCTCTTCATCTTCAATCACTTTGGTGACTGGAGTGTTTTCTGGATATTTTTTCTTCTTAATCAGTTCCATTGCAAATTTCAATGCTGAACTTTTCTCTTTCTGTGTTGCTTTTTTACCCACCCATACCCATAATCCATCAGGACCGTTCTCGACGATGAAAGTATCCTAAAGAGATAGAGATTGATTACAATCATTTAGAATTGCTTTTTTGTAAAACGATTTTACTAACGTTTGTATCGAGATCTGCTCGACTAAGTGGACCATTTTTGACAAAATTAATATCAATAGTATCTGTGCCTTCGAAACATTTGTGTAGGATCACAAATTGACGTTCACGAGTTTCATATTCTTTATCATGAGCGGCCCAATCAAATCCTTTCTCGAATTTTTTCAAATCTTTATCTTTATCATCTAGCGGTAGATGTCTATTGAAAGCATCGTATTCTGCACCGGAAGTCTGCTCGACTTCTTGCCCATCATCAAGAATCACTGTTTGCAATTTAAATCGATCGAATTCACTTTTTAGATCTTGTGCCACACGGACAGCAGTGGTTCTTTCCAATCGATTCGAATTCTTTCCGGTCCAAATGAATATGAATTTAGGTACCATCAATAGAAAGACATCTCCATTGTTCATACATTTCCAACTGACAGCTGGACACTACACGAAAAAAAAAACAGATTAAATTGAACAGATTTATTTACCTTCCAGATTAAAAATCCAAAAGTTTTATAGAAACCTCTACAACCAAAGGGCGTTTTTTTCCTTTAATATGCATAAGAGTTGGTTTAAGTTCATCGACCACTTTATTGAAACCACTATCGAAACCTCCTTTGAGGTAACGGATTCCATCTTTAAAGTAAGATTGAAATTGTCTCGATTCGAACTCTTCACAAATCGAACGAAAATCGAACACAAATCAATCAATCAATGAGATCTATGGAATTTATTTCAAATTAATCCAACCTCCAATCTCTCGATGTTGAATCGGATAGCCTCCAAGAAAGTCATCGAGTTCTACCGATTTGATTGCAGCCACGCCAGCTTCGTCTTTTGTCGATTCTGATCCGATCCAAAAGTGGATATGTGTATAACCGTGACCTTGCAACAATGGTTTCGATTCCATTTTACAATTTCCTCCCGAAGGAGTATCTGTGCACTACGCTTATCAGATAGTCAAATGAATGATTATGAAAGCAGTGAGCTAGAGCAGAGCAGAGCAGACGACAACTTACACAGATGACTATGTAACAGTCTCCATTGTAGAAGGTTCCATATTCCTCTTTCGGTACTGGTTGTAATTCAAATTTCTTGATCGGATTAAAGTTTTAAATTTTTCTGATGGAAAATTTTCCTCAAAAAAAAATGATATATCTTACTTTTATTCGCCAGATATAGAAAAATGTATGTCCAACAGGCAATACGTCAAATGCTTTGTCATGATTCGGAGCCATTATACCGTCAAATTGAAGTTGAAGATTTTAATTTGAAACCAAACAGAAACAAAAAACTTCTGCGAATGACAATGACTAAGGGCAGACTAAACCGATCGCAACAATCAAATCGAATCGAAATGAATACAGATCTCAACATTAACATCAAAAAAGTAAGTCTTTGAACAAAAAAAAAAAATTTACGGAATTTTCATTCCAACGCCCTATTGCCGTATTGAAGTTGGAAGTGGAATCACTACGAAACTAAAGATGGGCATCGAATGAAATAATGATGATGATGATGATGATGATGCTTCCATCATTATTATTATTCGCGATTCTAAGCGATGATTATATAAGCTCTTCTTTTTAGTTTTTATTTGAAAAAAAGAACCAAATTTATTTAAAAATAGACCTCTGAATTGAATCAAATAGAAAGAGACAGAGAGAGAGAGAGAGAAAGTCTGATGGAATGAGTGTTAGGTTTATTGAGGCAACTGGTGTAACACATCAAACAAAGTGATGATCGTTGGTTTTGGGGGATCGACGATTTTGATTGCCTAAGAATCAAACAACAAAACAAAACAAAAAGCCAAAACCGATGCTTAAAATTATACCTTATTACTGGCTTCGAAAGAAAAAAAAAGCCAAAAAAAAAAAAAAAGTTAGTTCATTGAGAGGCAATAGCTAGCTGTTGATTTGATAGCCGATTTTTTTTTCATAGCAATCTAATTCACAATCTGATTACCAAACTATTTCCAACCTTTTTTTTTTTGATCTATCTAAGTTGGCGTATTACCAATGAAGACCAATAAAAAATTGTCAAATTGACAAAAGTTAATGAAATTTATATAGTAAAGTTATTGGTGAAGTAAACTAAAGATAGCGATTCTTTGTGGAGCATTTTTTTTCCACAAAGTTCATCATTCTATCGCAAACGGAATGCAACAAATAGACGATTCTTTGTGTCAAAAATAGTCAATTTGTAATTGCAAATAGTTTGTTTTTTTTTCTTTGCATAAATTAAAATTACAATCTTTTTTGAAGAGAGACAAAATTGACATTGCAATTTAAATTGATAGTATTCGTTTCGAGAAATTATTCGAAGATTTTCTTCGTAGGAAAAAAACCCCCGAATCTTAATCAAAAGGCAGCGATTTTAGTTGAATCGTTTTGAATGATTCAGAAGAGCTAAATTCGATTAGGTGGATGGTTCGAATCTACATCAATCTCAATCTTAATGATTTTATAATCGAATTGGAATTCTAATTAGTTCGATTCAATTTAATATCTAATTCTAGAATGACAGTATGCTTCATTGGTTGGAATTCTTTGAGCTTCTTCTCATTATGCTTGTCATAGATTGAGATTATTTTTTTAAAACTATTCTCCACAATCAATGTGATTAGTATTGAAGTTTTGTTTGGAATATGATTTGCATATCTCGAATCTTCATCATTACTCGATACATTGATTCGATCTAATCTCTTGAGACCATTTGATTCTAGATTAGTGAAATCCATCGATGAGTTTAAATTAATTTTTTGAGGTATAATGCGATTAGAAGAATCGAAAATAGGCACTATAGAATCTTGATTATTTTCGTTTGTGGTGTTGCCATCCGAACGAAAATTTGGCTTTGATTCTGTTCGTATGAAAACAGCCATCACTACAATCATTAAAAATAGAATCGCTATCAAAAATGTAGCTAGTAAAAAGAGAGAAGAGTTATGCAATGCATTAGCATCAAAAGAATGGATTGAACTAACCGAGAAGTTTTGTGAAGACAAATTTAGAAAGAAATCTAAAAAATTCTTTAGAGAATGAATCATACGGTGTAGAATTTTGAGAGGAAAATTTTGATTGAAAACGATTCATATCTCTCTCATCGAGATTAAGTTTCTCATTCGAGATGATCGAAGTTTGAATGGCACTTATCTGTTGGTAAATATTTGGACAATGACTTTTGATCCGATCGAAACCATAATTCAATGATCTATTGTTATGTTTGTTTGTTAACAATGCATCCACATTGGACAATGTCGATCGGTTCGATTGTGAAGAATTCGAGGGATGTAATTTCTCGAAGAACATTCTTCACCTTTTTACTTTTATTCACTTCAACAATGGTTGAAATTGTTGTTGGAACATGATCGATCGATCGAAAATAATCGAGAAGAAGCTGGAAAGTAGAAAGCTTTCTAAGCAATGCAAACCGAAAGTAAATATACTAAGATCAATAAATCTATTAATTTCTATAATAGATTGTGGCCATTCAATTGTGTAAAATCGGCACCGAAAACAACAACGGTACTGCACTATTGGAAAAATGAGAAGCACCTTGAACGCTTGAATCATATATCACCATGGACGAAAAACAAAACTCTTTCGCTGAAACTCTCTCGCTCTAAAAGCTTATTGTTTTCGTTGCTATTTGTAGGAAAAAAACTTTATTTTGTTGATTTAAGTATATTCAAATAATTTGGTTTCTTTCTTTTGATCTAATTTATTGATCTACTCAATCATAAACAGAGAGAGAGAGAGAGAGAGAGAGAGAGAGAGAGAGAGAGGGAGAGAGAAAGGATATGCTTTTCTGAGCATAGCTCACAATCGGATGTCATTGAATTGATTAGATGTTCCATTTTTTTTTTTTTTTTTTTTTTTTGATAAAAAATTTCGTAAGATTCAAAGTTAATTTCTTAACAGTGGAATAGGATTTAGATGATCCAGACGATTATTTGCAGAGTTATGTTTAATTTTTTTCCAAAAAAAAATCAGTTAGCTATCATAGAAGGAATCTATTTTATTTTTAACGAAAAAAAAAAATTCAAAAAATTTATCTGAACGAAATAGATCGGATAGGTTACTATGGTAAGAACACGATTCTAGTGATGAAATTCCATACTTCGATTAGAATCGTAAATGTTAAAATTTATGATCGAATTTCGAAGAAAACAGATCTATCGAAATGATCAAAGCGAAGATGGTATCTCATATTTCACTAACAAATTTCAAAATAGATTCGAAATTTACTAAGTTAAAAAAATTTCCTAAATCTTAGCCTAACCGAAAAAAACCTAACCCATAGAAAAAACCTAGAAACCTTAATGCAATAATCGAAAGTTTAATTTATTGCTATTCTTTAATAAACTCAATGAATCATTATGAATCTACTCAATCCGAACGAAATAATTCAATTGTTCTCAACAAAAAATCATTTCAAATGGTCATTTTCGTTGTGGTTTTTTGGACAACGCTCTTCCCTACTCTATCATGGATTGGTTTGGTTTTGTTTGATCTCACAATTTTCCGATCCAAAAATTGTTTGTCAAAGCAATATCCCACAAGACTATGAAATAGCTCAATGGTATTGTCTTTTCAAACAAACCAAAATTGTTCAAGATGATGTTGAGGATTCTATGCAACGATTTCAATTACCATATCGAATCAATCAAATCTATGCTTGTCTCTTACCAACACTAATAATGATGGTCAGTTAGATTTCGAAATCATTTATTAATTTTAATCATTTTCGAATTAAGAGAATTTTTTTTTTCTCAAAAGCTATTTTGTTTAGAATTGCCTGATTTTATCCGAAAACACTTGAGTGATTGTCCTCAATTACAATCGCTTATTGATCAAATTGAAAACTTAACCTCTCAACATTGTTGGAATGATTCTAGTAAAATAATTTGGAAAAATTATCTAAATATTTTCGACAATCGTAAACGAAACAATCTATGTATTATTATCGTTTCGATGCATTTTGGATCACTTTTAAGTTTGATCTTCATCAGCGCTCTTTTCTTCTTAGCATTCAATTTTGATCATTCAGTGTTAACCTATGGTTTCGATTACTTCGTTTACTATTACAATCAATATGTTAACAATCAACAGATCGATCATCCTAAAACAAAGGTTTTTGCGTTTTCGCTTTCTTTAAATCAAAGTCTAATTCCAATTATCTCTCTCTCTCTCTCTCTCTCTCTCTCTCTCTCTCTCTCTCTCTCTCTTCTGTGAATGGAATGATCTAGCTTTTTCCAACCGTAATCAAATGTGCCTATCCATATTTTGGTCCCAGTGGAAACTTACAAAAAGCTGATTTAATTTGTTTCATCAAATTGAATTTTTTACTCGAAAAAATTATTCTAATTGTTTGGATCCACTTATTCATTTCGATCATTTTAATATTATACGATTGTACAGTTTTGTTACTATTTCTATTGCCTTCATATCGGAAACGTTTCATACAGCATCAAACATCATCATCGTACGGCCGGAAACAAGATTCCATCAAACAAGATTTTTTACTCGATTACTCTGATGTCATCTATTTGAATTTGGTGAGATTTATTTTGCGAAAATTTTCCAACTATATCCTCAATAATAATAATAATAATAATTGACCTGTTTTGATCTGGAATTTTAGCTTCGAACAAATATTGGCCATTGGGATACATCGAAATTCTTGGAGAAATTATTGAGATGGAAACAAACTTTAATGAAACAGATTTGAAACTACACGTCGCTCTCACATTGTTATTATCTTCCGCTTCATAAATGTTACGCGTTTGTTCCGAAAGATATTCTCCAACCATAGTGTGTTACAATCTAGAAAATCTTCAATGTCTTTTGATCGAAAATCGATTGTCACAGGCCAATTATTCTCTTTAGATTCAATGCAAATTTCCAGTTTCTATATAAATATTGAAATCAAAAACGAAAGAAAAAAAAATTTCTATGTAGAATTTTGGTTCAGAAAATATTTCAGAGAAACTCTAATAAAAAAAAAGAAAGAAAATAAAACGATGTTCCATTCATTTGAATTGTTGATTTTTGTACAATTCTTTTTGATTCTGTGCAATTTTGATGAAATCAAAGCGAAATCAAGCACTTCGATTAGTAAGTTTTGTTCGATGTTCTATAAGAAACAATGATTCAATTATTTCGATCTCTCTAATAATTCAATTCGATCATTTGAGATATGTTCGGTGGCGGAAACGGAGGTTTCGGTGGCGGCGGTGAATCAATGTTTATTATGTCCGGAAATGGTGATACGTAATGAGAAAAAGAATTTTTTTTCTCTAATTTGAAACTAATTTGAAATTGATTTAATTTAATTTTTTTTTGGTGGTTTTTTTCAATGTTTTCCACAGAATGATTTCTGGAGGAGGTCCTTGCGGAATGATGCCGTTTATGTTTCAGTCTGGGAAGAAAAAATTATCGAAAAAGAAAAATGATATGTAAATGATTGTGAAATGATTTTCAAACATAATTCTAATTGAATATTGAATTCTCGATCTATGGTATGATCAGTATGATGATGATAGCTCCGGCATGCAATCCCAGTAAATATCATCATCAGCCTCTTCAACACAAACAAGTTCAAGTGTTTGTTCATCATCTAATGATGCCCTACAACACTGGAAACAATTATGGTGGATTGAATGGTGCCCATCTAGGCCACAGTATGTCTGGATATCTCAACGATATGAACACTGGGTACGAGATGAATGGAATGGTGATGCCGCCAACCAATTACGGATACTCTGGACCACAAATGGATACTAGCTTTGGAAGATATGGCGATTCGATAAGAACCGATTATAATAATAATGCTGAAGGCTATAGGGCTTAGAAGAACATCGAAATCGAATCGAAAAGAATTGAATTAAATCAAATCAAATTTTAATATCAAACTCAAGTCAAATTTTTTCGTTTGGTTTTTTTCTTTTTGCTTTAAATACAAACAGGCGAAATATGCGAGAAACAAAAAAAAAACAATTCTTTTTAAATATTTGTATTCAATGATCGAATGATCGAAACATTGAAAGCAAAAAAAAAAGAGTAAAAGAAAAGAAAGAGAAAAATACAGCACAAAACAAATGAAACATTAGATAGTCGACGAAATTCGAAACATTGGGATTGCGAAATTTTTTTTTTTGTTTGATTCTTTTGTGAGCGGCGGAAGTGTGTTAGTTGTGAAGTGATTCAAAGTGCAAAGAGGTTATTTTCAAAATCAAACATCAACAATCATTTAATTTCGATTGCGATCCACAAAAAAAAGAGGTAAATAGGCGATATAGATATATTGCTGACCAATTTCCAATTTGAACTATTTTGCCATCGATACCAATGAAGAACCAGATCAAAGAATCAAATCGAAAAAAACTCTACGATAATCTCAATCATAAAGATCAGATTTTTGATAGATTTTTTTTTGTTTCTCTATCCCCTGAATAGAATAAATCGGTCAACGAGAAAAAAAGCTGGCACATAATCGTTTTAGATGAAAGATAACACAATGAATGTTGAAGCATTTTCCAATTTTTTGAGAATAGAATCGTTTTGGAATCGAATGAATTTCGATTGGATCCATTTGATATTCGATCCAATTTGAAATTCACAAATATTTTTTTTTCCATTTCCAGTTTTTTTTTCTTTCATTTAGTTTGTTAAGTATATATAAGTGTAAGATTTGAGATATTATTAATTTACATTTGGTTAGAATCACACAGGTGTAGCATTTTGCATTGGGGAGGTGTCGGAAAAGGAGGGGGGTAATTTTTATAAATTAAAAGATCAATGGGGAAAGAAAAATGATCAAAGATTTAATCGAAAAAGCTATGAGAAGAATTGGAAAATATTTTTTTCGAATCAATATGAATTAAAAGATAATTTGATTGAAATTTTGTTGGCTAGAATCGTTGCATCGCATCAAAGCTTCTCACTCCAAAGAATTGCTTGGTGCCAAAATTTTTGATGTTTAGTGTTTGATGTTTTTTGGAGACAAAAATCTTTACGTTTAAATTTGAAATTTAATACTGGGAATTGCTCTCAACACTGACACTGCATCGTGTAAGAATTTCAACGCTAAGAATTCAATTTGGATCACAAAAAAAAGATAGGGTACGATAAAATTAAAGAGTAGATAGAAAGAAGGATGTGATCTTCGTCAATATTTTTTTTTTGTTTCGTCGGTAAGCTTCGAACGAATCGGCACACACACAAACAAACAAACACACAGATTAGAAAATATTATAAAAAGAGAACGAGAGAGAGAGAGAGAATAGAACTCAGTTGAGTGAAAAATTTCCACTAATTTCAAATGAAATGATACAAATTCCAAATGAATTCCAAATTCGAGAAGAAAAATTATCCGATAAGTCATCAAGGCGAACGATGTGAATTTAATTTTCGGTGGTGTATGATTTATAATAAATACTTCAAAGATTTATCAATCGATATGTCAGATTTTCAGTGAGGCATTTTTAGGCTAATGGCTTTTCCCCCTCTTCTTTTTTTTTGTGTTGTTGTTTTGTTGGATTATCATTCAAGAAATAATGACCATTTCATACGAATGAATTAAGATCGAATAATTTTCATTCCATCAAGAAGAGGTGTTTGTTTTGAATTCAAACAATTCTCATTTTGATTATAATCGATCGTTTAGAAAGCCAATTGTTGTCCGGAAACAGTTCTGATCGATCGATGAAGATGACAATTTTGCCATTTTCCATCTTTTCGTAACCAAACACGAGTTTCTTCCGATTGTTGAGTGTGAGCGATGCCTTGTCTACGAATAGAATTATAGAATCATAGAATCATCACAATAATGGCAACAATATTCCATAATAACTAGAGAGTTCAAGAAAGAACTTACTTGTCAACGTATTGAGTTAATCGAATGTATGCAATGCAAGCTGGTTGGAAATTTTTAACATAGGAAATTATTCAATGAAAGGAATCAAATCACTTTCTTACCTGCATCATCACTCAAAAGATGCACCAATGGATTCAAAATGGTGGAATTCAAAGATTTACAATTTTTTCCGAACACTATTAGAAGAGAGAGAGAGAAAAAAGAGGAATTAAGAAAATGCTCGAATATAGAGAGATTAATCAATCAATCAATCAATTTTGTTCAAAACTAATCATGGTTGATTTAAGATGAATCGAGTGGATAGTGTAAGAAAATGAGTGGTCATAATTGTTAACTAGTGATCTCTGAACTGATTCGATATAATGGATTAAATCAAACTGTTTCGGAGGCGAAGGGGTAAATTATCTAAATCCAATTAATTTTTAGGCTGCAAAATCGTTAGCGGAAGAAGATTTGGATCCGTGTCGGTCTAAGACTGCAAGCATGCACATTCTTGGCACAATTTTTGATCTAGGGTACAGATCTAAGGGTGAGTGTGTCAGTGTGAGACCATTGTCAAAGTAGAACTTATGGAAGTCCACACCCTCCACTAAGTTTCCAAGAGCGGCTGGCTCAAATGATGTGATGTTTGGATCGCATAATTTGGCATAGGTATCGTAATCGCCAGTGTTGATGGCATCCAATAATTGTTCAGTCAAACGAATAACCTCTTGTTTGCGAGCTGTCAAGAGAAAGAATAGAAAACAAAACGTAAATGTCAAGTCAATTGATAAAAGTAGTTAGTAATTATGGTAATGCGAAAAAACAGCAAATCGATGGAAGCAAAGGATGCTTGAAACAATGATGGGAATCGGTCCAAACAGAATTCTGTTTGGACATTTGCTTAAGACTTACGTTCGAATGCTCCAACACCGTTCAATAGGCGAGCTACACACAATATTCAATCAAGGGATTCATTTGCATAGATAATTAAAAGTATCAAAATTTTGTGAATTTATCGCACGAAAATATTTTCAAACAGGTCCGTGTCAACATCGGAGTCGAAACGAAGAGCGACAAAAGAAATAGAAACAAACAAAAAGTTCGAATCCATTAGTTTTATCAAAAAAAAAATTATGACCAAAAGAAAAAAAGGGGAAAAATTTGAGATGGGATAGTTGTTCTAGTGCATAATTTGGTTAGAAGAACTAGTATAAGAATATTCTCATAGATCATAGTCAAATCAAAGTACCTTGTGATGTTTCGGCCATAATTACTGTTCGACTTCGTTCGACTCCGTGTTGATTCAGCAGACAGTCTAGGTATTTAGAATTTAAAATTATTTTAGAATTCGTAAGGAAACGGGAAGAAGTGATTGAAATCACTAAATCAAGTTTGCAGAAGGTTCTAATTGAGTAGTTAGAATGAAATAATTGATGCTAAACTGTCTATACTATCGATGATGTTGACTTTCTGACATTGAAACATTGGAAAGAATCAATCGAATTGATTATAATACCTTTAGTATCTTCATCTTCAAGAGTGGTGTTTGAAGAATCAGTGCTCTCTTTCACTTGAGAACCATCACTTTTTTTGTTTATTATTGATCGACCTTTTTATCGAATCGGTTTGAGCGCATCAATGATCATAGCATAGAAGAATTTGAGAAATATATTCAACCAAAGTTAGATGAGAATGAAACAAAATGAAACAAATTTCGATCATCGATTGTATTAAACTGAGAGTACAAAACATTAAACTTACTTGAGAAATTTCTTGTTGCAAGCATCGTAGTGAGAATAGCTCCTTTCAATTTGCGTCGAGCATTGAATTTTTTCAAGCAATCGACAGTTTCTTGTCTATGGAGAGTGGATGCAACACGTTCACGTTGACATATCCAAGGATGTTTTAAAGCTTCAGTGGCAGTAATTCGTTTAGCTGGATTCACTGTTAACATCGAATTGATTAAATTCTTGGCTTCCGGTGTAACAGTGTCCCATTCCGGAGATGGATACTACAATGGGAAAAAATCGATCAAATCTATGCTGGAGCAAAGAATATAAAAAAAACTCACATCATATGCTCCTGCTTTGATTTGAGCATAAAGACGATGTTGATCTTCATCCCAGAACGGAGGGTAACCAACTAAAAGAATGTATAGTATAACACCTAAAATTCAAGAGAAATCAGATGAATTCAATCAAAAAAATTTGAAGCATCATTTACCACAAGCCCATATGTCCACAGGTTTTCCATAAGGATCTTTTTTAAGAACTTCAGGTGAAAGATATCCAGGAGTTCCAGCGAAGCCTAATGAAATTTAAAAATCATTACATCAATGGTGTATCGAACGAATCAATGTTGATGATATTCCATACCGTACCAAGCTTGTTGTTCGCCTTGAACCTCAATAGCTAAACCAAAATCTGCTAATTTTACAGCAGCTCCTTTGGCTTTACTAGCAAGTAGAAGATTTTCAGGCTGTTTTTTGAACAAAAAAAGAAAGAAAATATCAACATTTTAAAATATTAGAGAAATCTATTCAATACCTTCAAATCTCGATGGACGACATTATTCATATGACAGTGATTAACCGATTCAAGAATCTGTTGAATACAATGTGATGCATCCGCTTCTGAGTAATATTCTCGAGCGACAATATCTTCGAAAAGCTCGCCACCGGTAACCAAATCGAATATTAGATAATGGTAGCCTTCTTCTTGTATGCTATCATGTAAACGTACTTTGATCGCGCATCAATTAAGATTCGATTAAAAGAGTAAATTCATTAGCAGATTTTCTTCAAGAATCATTTCAAATAATCAAATCTATTTTTTATTCACCAATATTTGGATGATTAAGCTTGCGACATATTCTTGCTTCTCGTTCGAGTTTTTGAAAATCTAAGATTTAATTTGCAAAAAAATCCAAAAAGATTAAAGATCAAATGAAAGCGAAATGGTTGCGAGTTAATCAAATTACCTCTGGTCGAAAGTTTTTTCGTATTGATAATTTTGGCAGCAAACTCTAGACAAGTTGATTTCTGTACACAACGTCGAACGATCGAGAATGCACCTCTATGAAGAAAAAGGGAGGGGGAAAAAGAGAAAAGAATCGAATTGAATCAAATTGAATTAGATTTGATCTAAATTCTAGATCTAGATGTTTCGATGAGATTGAAGAATTGTAGAATTCGAGATTATTAGCTTGAATTTTTTTTTTTTTTTTGGTTTACGAAACCATATTGATTGAATAATTAGATTAATTATTATAAAACTAATCCTATTCAATTGTTTCAAGTCAAGTGTCAAGATCAAAAAAAATCTAGATTTAAGATCTTACGATCCATATGATGAGCCTGGAGAAGGGAAAGCATCTCCATTCAATCTTTCTTTTAGAATGAAATCCGATAGAAACAGTGTAGATTGTACAGAATCATCGAAAAAATTTTTCTCGATTATCTGTTCTGTTAGATTAGAAGTTTGAGAATCGATCATTCGATTCGAATCAAACAATTGAGATTGTCTAATTTGATCACTGTTCTGTTCATTAGAGAACGAAATTTGATTCTGAGATCGAAGTGCTACATTCAACTTGTTGTAGAGACGAGAAGATTGGATTAGAATCAAAACACCGATCGCTACTAGAACGGTGAAGATAACGATTGTTTCAGGTGGATCGGTTTCGAAATTTCTAAACCAAATCATATTCTACGATTGCCATCTCTTCTAATAAGTAAGGCTAGAAGTGATAATTATACAATGAGTGAGATGAATCAATCAATCGAGTCTAAAATCAAATCTAACTAAATTTAAACTAACCTAACGAAGCTAACTAACATAAACTTTAGCTATAACCCAACATAGAGAGAATAATCAAAGAGAATCCTTTCGATGGAGAATGGAGAAGAGAAGTAGAATTGAATTGGATAAGAAAATAATCGTTGTACTTCTTCTTCCATAGAAAAATCTGTCTATGTGTGTGTGTGTGTGTGTGTGTGTGTGTGTGGATTTGGAGAAAGAAATTCTTTTTTTTTCAAAGTCATCTTAGATTCTAAGACTTAGATCGATTTCAAGAGTTAAGAGAGATGCTGCTGCTGCTACTGTTGCTAAATTCGAAGCTTACGATCAGTTTTGAAAGAATGAGATGAGAATTTTAGATCATTCTCAATGAATTGATCTTCAGTGTTTCTCAGTATTGTTATTCTTTTTTTCTAATTCTGTTTTCTCAATATGTTAAATACGTTTTGAAATATAAACCCTAAATCTTTGCACTTTTATTTTGATTGATTTAAAACCTTTTAATAGAATATTCTAAATAATTATTGATCGGATTCGATTCTTTGTTTAGTTTCTGTAAGATAAATTATATTGTAAATTTTACACAAAAACTAATTGATTGATTGATTATCCAATTCAATAATTGATTGAGAAGATTGGAAGGAGAAACATTTAAGATTTAGATAGAGATAATTTTGATACTTACTTTCCTAGTTCCTCTTTGAGATCATAGTTATCTGAGAAACGAGTGGTTGCTGGTGGCTGACCAGAATGGCTCGACATCATAGCTATTTTTTTTTTCGTTTTTGTTTTGTTTATCTCTTACGTCGTAATCGATTAATTAGATCGGAATTGAATTTCAAAATGACAATTCTAATGTGTAAAACATTTAGAAAAAAAAATAATAATAATCTTTCCGCTAAAGATTGAGATTTAGATCTTCGATGGGAAACGAAATTGCTATTTTCATTTTCAAATAAAAGCGATCAAAGATTATTTTCCTGTGAAAAAGAAAGTAATAAAATTTAGATTGAAAACAATAGTGGAGAGAGAGAGAGAGAGAGAGAGAGAGAGAGAGAGAGAGAGAGAGAGAGAGAGAGAGAGAGAGAGAGAGAGAGAGAGAGAGAGAGAGAGAGAGAGAAGAGAAGAAAATAATTAATACCGAAAATATTCGAATCAAAATTAAGTAGATGAAGTTTCGTTGAAGAAGTTGATGAAGTTGAAGAATTTGTTATCGAAGAGATTCAATCAAATGTTATTCAATTTATTGTGTTGGATTCTTTTTCTTTTTTTTTGTTAAGGCCAACTCTGGTCTCGATAGACTAGCGAAAAAGTAATCTCAAAAAAAAAAAATCAACGAATCAAATTCTATTCGATGATTCTATTCGATGTGATTGATCCAAATCGGTGATCTAAATGAAGAAGATACTTCTTCGTACGACATCGAACATTGAGAGTAGAGGAGTGAATAGAGAGAGAGAGAGAGAAAAAAAAAATATATTCAAAACCAAAATTGGAAATCCAAAAAAAAAAAAAAACGAAGCTAAGCTTTTGATCACAAATGAAGATGAAACTTATTCGTTAGCACAAATGTGAAAGAATTTATTCCGAATTTAAGATTCTCGAATGTATCTCATTTCGTTGTTACATTCTCTCTCGATTTGTTTATCGAATGAATCGAATCGAATCGAATCCAATTCTGAACTTGATGATGACAATGATAATGGCGATGGTGATGGTGATGGCGATGGTAATGGTGATGGTCAACAGTGAAGAATGAGGATCGATGCTAAGAAATTGCTATCATCAAAGAAGCTATGAAATTTTCAAGAGAAAATTCATCACACAGGTACATTGCTAATACTTTTACTTTTACTTTTTTTTTCGTTTGTATCTTTGCTTGTTTGTTTGTTGTTGGGTGAACGAAAAAAACCCCACAAGAAGATAGAAGAAAAAACCAAATCAAAGCTATCGATGATGAATTGTGTTGGCGTCCGCCATTATTATTAACACCAAGGTAATAATATGAAGATACTAGAAGCCAATAGTAGGAAGCGATCTAAAGAAGGACAGTGAGAGAGAAAGAAAGAGAGAGAGAGAGAGAGAGAGAGAGAGATATGAATAAAAGTTTCAGATCAATTCGGTTCGAGCCAACTTAGTAAGAATAAATACAGACAAACAAGAAGAATAGAGGTCCGAGAGGAATCCAAAGAGAATCCAAAGAGAAAAGAAACAAGAAGGAAAGAGGCACAAAAAAGAAGAAGAAGAAGAAGAAAAAAAGTAAAAAAAAAAAGAGTAAAGAAAAAAAAAACGAAGGTGAGAGATTCAATAGAGACCGTTTGATGAGGATAATCATCATCACAAACCGACAGTAGTAACCATAATCCGATCAAACAGATGGAAAAGCACCTTCACAACTAATCCTAATTGATGCTAGATTCTCGAATGTTGTCAGTTTGTGTCTGTGTGTGTTGATGTGTGCGTGTATGTAGAGAGAGAGAGAGAGAGAGAGAGAGAGAGAGAGAGAGAAAGAGAAAAATGAACCAAACAATTAAATATCTGGTCCGAAACGGTTAAATGATAAAGGCCAAAATAGCAAGCGAAACAAACAAATGATTTCTAAACAGCCAATAACATACTGGTGTTATTATGAGGAATCGAGGCGAATGTGAACGAAATTATTTGTTTGAGGGCGCCATGATTCTCAACATGAAAGAGAAATGTTAAACCGTTTTTTTTTTTTATATTTTTATTTATTTTTTCTTTTTTTTGCTTATATAATAAAAAGTAGCAGCCGACTCGATTTATTATTATTATTATTATTTTTAATATGATACTGATGATACTGACGATGATGATGCTGATGATGATGATGATGATGATGAGGATATTTTGGACAACAATCTATTCTCAATGCAATGGAAACTCACAATTCTCTCTCTCTCTCTCTATAGAATGTTTCGAGACGATTCGTTCAAGAAGCTTCACTCTCTAGCCACATTGGTGGCTGATTTGAATGCGCCACGAATCTTTTCCTCATTGCACTGGCGGTAGAGATTCGACTTCGAAAACGAAGCGATTGCCCTACAAAAAAAAAATCAAAAACCAAACGCAAAACGTATCTAATCTGAGCTGGAACTAAAACAGTGCTAATAATCCTAGCACAGCTTGAACGGTCATATGCAGAAATGGTTTCATTCTGTTCTCCACTTCCTGTATATCGTTCAATTCGAAAGCTTTGTTTTTTTTTCTTGCCGAGGGGCAAATGTTATCATTAAATATCATCGAAATATATAGATTGCATAGAGAGAAGAATCGTGTGAAGAACTAGAGAGAGAGAGAGCGAAGAGAGAGAGAGATAGAGAGAGAGAGAGAGAGAAGACATTTGATCATCTCTCCAGCACTCAACACCATACAGCTAATAGTAAACTCAAATAATTTAAAAAAAAGACTACAGAAAGTGAGAGAGAGAGAGAGAGAGAGAGAGAGAGTTTGAAAGTTTCAGTAAAGCTGTTTGTCAATCATAATCACAATGATTTCAGAATGATCTTAGCTATTTCTAAATCGGTACTGTTATGGTCAACAAAAAAAAAATACCACAATCGATTCATAGAGTACCATTTAAATGCTAGACAATATTACACCGAATCCAAAAAAAAAAAAAAAAAATAATTCAAACTTAAAACGCGTGCATCACAATAAATGCTAGGTTTTTGGAATTAGTTTACGTTCCATATCGGTTGATAAATGAATGAATAAGATTGAATTGATGAAAGTGCGAATGTTCCATATTGTAGGAGATGAGAGCTAAGTAGCAAAGACCTCGGGATGTCTCTCATCTGAAAATGCAATAGATTTTGAAAGATTGGCAATTCAGATGTAGGAGATAAAAAAAAAAAGTGAAACTGATTTCAATCATCCAAAAAGAAAGTAAAAGAGAAGTGGTAGAGAATCTGTTAGAAACATTTCGATTTCATTCAAGGATTTAGCAAACAAATCCAGATAGTTTTTTTTTTTGATAGGAAATCATCGACTAAAACGAATACCACAATGGTCCCTATATCGAAATGGAATTCTGTTTTGAGATGGCGAATGATTATCACAGTCTAGAATGAACGAGTTTCGATCGGAGTAGAGTATGATTTATGTTTGTAAGAACAATTCAAAGCTCCAAATGAAACTTACATTTGGAAAATTTTAGTTCCAATTTGGACCTAGCCATGATTATATAGGATCTAGATGAGTGTAACATAGATCTGTGTTCTCAGTAGTTCGTTCCATTTATTTGGTGTTGGTCTAAAAAATCAGGTCAAGCAGCAATAGAACAGCCGAACAGTGAACGACAAGAATGTTCGAATAATATATAAGAGAGATGAGTTTGGTTTGCCACATACTCAAAAACATATCGAAGATCTAACATTACTTGTTGAGATAGCTATAAAAAGGTGAAGGTTTATGGACAACAAGATTGCTGCCAAAGAATATCAGCAGTGAATATCAGCTCTTTTCGAGTACATTATAATCGAGTACTTCTTTGATTTCGGAAGTCTCCGGCCCACATCGATTCATAATCGAGTGGCATCTATTGTTGGTATTTGAAAAATTTGATTTTAGTTCTCCGCTTTCAAGTATTCTGTTGGTCTTTCGATCCAGAAACACCATAAAACCACTACTATTCAGGTAAAAGAAAGCAGTTTGATAGATCGAAAAGAAGACTTTAGTGAAGACAAAAAATTGAAAAAATTTCCTCTCACATAAGACTTAGATTGAGAGAAAGCATTTTGAAACAAGGATTACAAGCAAAAAAATATTACGTTTTATTTCGTATAAAGTTAATCAAAAAATTAAAAAAAATTAAGTTCAACAATTTTTCTCGGTTTTGATAGGAGATCAAAATAAGATTCGGAATAATATTCTAATCAATCGCCACAGAAACCAAAACAGATCCGTAAGCCAATAAGTACATAATTTGAGTTTGAAATTGAGCGGCAATGTCAACACGAAACAACCTTCCATATCTGGATCTGTTGGATTGTTCATTTTCTCAACGATCCAATCATAATAGTAAGAGACATCGATAAACAAGGCAACATTATTTGGTCGACATCCAGCGGTCATAATGGAGCTAGTAACTCCGACTAGAAAATGACTTCCGCTCTCTTCGATAACTAGTCCACTACCGGAATCGCCGTAACAAGGCGATTGTCTATAGGAACGAGCAGCAATAACATCGCGTTTGGCTGAGAACAGTGTTTCCACTTTGAACGTACCGAATAGTAAGCGATCAGTGCGTAAATTGTTTCGACCGAATCCAGCTACCGAAACCGTCGATCCAATCAGTGATCGACGGTTTCTATAGAGTTGGATTGAATTCGATTTCGAATTCATTGGTATCGGTTTCGCTAACTTCAGCAGAGCTATGTCACCGGAATTGAAAATGCTCTTCAGAGGCTTATATACGGCTTCGACGATGCGTTGATTGCTCTTAGACATCGAAGTATGCTGATCGATTCCATAATATACTACGGTTTTACGAGAATTGACACAATGAGCTGCTGTTAGGATCCAACTTTCATTAATTATTGAACCACCACAACGTCCTTTTGAGATAACAAGCGTAGTCCAAGGATAGGCGTAGATCGAGGCATATTTTCCACCGACCATTCTTCTTGTTTTCCCATTCGACGATTTCGATTGATTTATACTCGCTGATTGCAAGCTTTGGACAAAAACACCGAACCAAAAAACAAATAGCAAATATTTATTATGTGACATGATCTGATCGATGATTGTCAATCGTATGTAGAATATAATATCTGGTCACAAATAAACCAATGCTTATATACAAAATTTTTTTGTCTCTTTTTGTCCAAATTAGGTGGACAAGTGGACCCCGCATGGTCTCGCGCTAGCTTTCGTACTGTATTAATCCTTTGGTAATCGGTCTCAGCTAACGGGCTTTCTCAAGCAAAATTCTCTCAAGGATTAAAAGTCTACACTGCTACGTAAAGAGAAGCATATCAATCCAGCTATCAATATTCGCTTATATCAGAAGTATCCAACATTTTTGCAACAACATTTTCATCATAAAGTTCTTGCATACGGTTCTTGATGAAAATGAACGCTTTACGTAGCACTTCGATACGTTCGATCTGTATTTTGGCATTGAATTCTTCCAAAACTAATTCGAATGGTTCGATAATATCATCGAGCCATATTTGATCGATTCCTCGCATCATATGAAGTTTGACTAGTTTGAAAATCAATTCATCGATCATATCCATATCATCGAAATTATCGAAAAGCATATTGAGCATATAGACCACATTGATACCGTGCGCTTTTAAACGTTGAGTGTTTTGAATCTCTTCAACGGTCTCTTCGAAACCGAACAAAGGTCTATATTCCGGATGCAATTGTAATAGTCTACGAAATGAATCAACGATCAAGAATAAGATAATTAAGATTAGGATTAAAAATCAATCAAACGATTAAAAACAAAACACAAAAACACAGAAACAAAACAAATCACCTTTGGAATAGTTTCATTCCGAAACATTCTTGATGATAGTGAACGATTCGATCCCATTGTTCGCGTAGAACTTCGATCTCTTCTCGCTCAAATTCAGTCATATTTCTCTTTAATGTTCTTTAATATTTTTCGATAAAAAAACTATTCAAACCATATAATATAGAGAGAAATATTTTTTTTTGATTGGAATTTCAATTTTTTTTCACTTATAACTTATAACTTAAAAGAATTTAATTCTTTGCTGTTTTGTATTTTTGTATTTTTTTTTCAATAGACTATTCTTTGTAGCGAATCAAATCAAACGATAACGAAAGAATTGTCGTTAGAATCGAGAGAACATCGGAGAGCGTTGTGCATTGAGAAAGAGATGTAAAACGAAAAAAAAGTGAAGAAAGGCAATAATAATAATAATAATAATAATAATAATAAATTAAAATTTATTTAATAATTAAAGTATTTAGAGAAAAATAAAAATTGTAATAATAATAATTTTAATAATAATTTGTTTAGAATCTTCAAATGACATCGTCGTTCCCTCTCTCTCTCTCTCTCTCCTCTGTCCGCTAAACACTTGGCATCGCAACAAGTACTAAAGAGAATTAAAAATAATTCCAAATTCAAAATTGTTATGGGTTTACGTTCAACGATTCCAATCGAAGACTAATAAAAGAAATATGAGGCTAACGATTTTAGAAAGAAACTAAAGTGAACAAAGACAGAGAGAGAGAGAGAGAGAGAGAGAGAGAGAGTGTGTGTGTGTGTGTGTGTGTGTGTGGGATGAGATAATCTTTACAAAAGAACATTATGGATGCGATTTTTTTTGTTTTTCCAACCAAAAAAAAAAAGCGGCTGCAATCTTCATTCTATGAGCTTTGATGTCTGGTGTTTGATTGATGAAGTGAATCTCTCTGTCTCTCTCTGTCTCTCTCTCTCTCTCTCTCTCTCTCTCTCACTTTTCAAAATTGACAAGACAATCTTTAGATTCAAAAAAAAAAAAAAATTCGCTTTTTTTCCAAAGAATTTTTTTTCTCTCCTTTCCTTTTTTTTCTTTTCACTTCACTCTAGAAGAAATCATAAGCGATTTTTTCTTAGAAAAGAGATTGTTTTCGTTAGAAAACTTTTCGATCTCTCCGCTTCTCTTCTCTCATCGATAGGCGCCGAACATTGAGAATTGTGTCGGATCTGTTTGATGTTCGCTGCTGGAGATTCTATTCGAATTCTTTGATGGATAAGATTTTGTTCACTCGATGATTCATAACAATCATTGTTAACATTCAATGTTTTCTTTTTACCACTCTCTTTTAAACGTTGAAGACGAACAAGATCATTTCGAGCTGCTAGATGCATCGAATTCAATCGATAATAGCTACCCGATCGTTCCAAATCCGATTCTAAAATCTTGAAATTTTTCTCAATCTCCATCAAAAGATAATTGAATGCTTTGCTCCAAGCTATTGAAACTTTTTTGGTAAAAATTTTAGTACCCAATATTTCAGCTAGATGTTCGAGAAAAGTATTTCGTAATCTATCGAAAGCAATCAAACTGATCTTTCTACGATAATGATTTCGAGCTAATCGTTTTAGCATTTGCTCCATCATCAACGGTCTCTCTAGATTATCCACAAGCATTCCGATCGTATACATCACATAGGTTCCGTGAGCCATCAATTTTTTATTGAATCTAATATCTCGATTTCGTTGAAAATCCATCGGAACATCTTTGAACGATTTGAATTGACGTTGATAATCTGGATATTTCGTAAAGAATCTAACGAAATTGATTTTTGATTTTAGAATGAAAAAAAATGCAAAAAAAAAAAAAAAAAAGAAACTTACCTAACGAAAAGTTCTCCTCCAAGAAATTTAAATCTAGCGATATCGTTTCGTAGTAGAGACCAAGTGTTTCGAACAAAATCGATCTCTTTCGATGTTAATTCGGTTTGATTTTCCGCTTTAAGTTCATCATCAGAATCGCTCAAATTGCTCAATCGGCTACGTAGCTTCTGAAACATTTTCACTTAATTATGCATCAATATCAAAGGTGCGAAGTATTTCTCCATAGCCTTACAATTATTACTTCGGTGTGAAAACCCAACCGAAAAAAAAAACAGAAAATTTTCAAAATCTGTTGCAATTGATTTTATTTTTTATTTTTTTTTTATTTTTTCTATGCGAACCAAACTGCTATCATTGCAGATTGCCAGTGCGCATTTAGCGATTTGAATTTTATTCTTAAAAGCTTTAGAAAATTATTGCCAGAATTTTTGGTGCAGGGAATACTAATCTCTATTTTGCTTTACAATTTTTTCTTTTCGTACAAAAAAAATCAGAATGCTATTCCTAGGCGCGTATAATTTCCCCTTTTCGAGATCTAAAATTAAATTTTTAAACCCATATCCTATCAGTTGCATTAATCTGACAATAGATGGTACACCGCACAACGATTTCAAAAAAATTAATCCGGTAGAATAAATTCGAATTGATTTCCGGTGAATTTGATAAGAATTCGAGATAATTCTCTTCTAGCTTCATACAATGGAGATCATCGATATCAAAAAAAACAACAAATTAGAAAAACAAAACAAAACAAAATTGATTTCAATCAAATAATAATTCTACGAAAAAGTTCAAAGAGTCAAAGTAAGTAGAAGACAAAGACTTTTATAATCAAGGGAGAAAAAAAGCATAGCGAAAAGTAAGATGTGTCGCGACTTTGTGTCGCCAGTTGAAAAAAAATATACTAATATTTCGAATAAAATGCTGCGATTGAAACTGATAAAAATTTTAGCCGGATCAAATTGTTTGATGAGTATTGATGTTTTAAGAAATCACAGCATTAGACTATCAATGTTTTATGGTCTAAAATTTTGATTCGATCTGATTTGATTTGATTGTATTGGATTTGAATTGAATTGAACAATTTTTTTTCCTGATCCAATTTTGTTCCAAATGGAATTTCTTAACCAATTGAAGAGATTACGAGAATCGCTCGGCAAAGAGAATATGATGTCCTATCTTGATCGTTATGTTGGAACTGAAATACACCGCTTTTTGGAATTGATTGATATCGATCATTGCCTAATTCAAAGAAAAAAAATGCGATCGCATCGGATTCGTTTCTGTTCGCCTTACATAGCAGCCAGAGTGATAGGTTTGTGTCCGAGGCCATATTTTATTTTTTTCGTTTCAAATTGCTTTATTAGATTATTACTAATTATTATTCGTAAAGGAAAAAATGGAATCGTTATCAAGACGATTAGAAAGCTTTCATCAACAGAGATTATCTCACCAGTTTGTCCAAGCCATCAAATCAATCCAGAAGCGTTCACTTACAAGGACTCATTTGTTTTGATCGCGTACGATGAACATCAAATTAATTATGCTCGTCTTTTGATCATCACTGCTGGTATCTATTTTCTAAAGAAATTCAATTCCTCAATCACACCCAAATTCGGTGAGATCTGTACTCAGATTAATGTACAGCCCGATTTAGTACCGCAATTGTTGAATAAACGAGCCTCTCGAATAAAATTGATCCAATGGATTACATCGGTACGGATTGTTTCACCGAAGCCTTACAGTCAACCATGTATATTCTATTTGATTGGTAACGAGGTAACGAAAAGATTTTTTTTGTAAAGATTTCTTTGCAATGATTTTTTCGTAATGATTTTTTCTGCAATGATTTAGTTGTAATGATTTTTTCTGCAATGATTTCTTTGTAATGATTTTTTCTGCAATGATTTCTTTGTAATGATTTTTTCTGCAATGATTTCTTTGTAATGATTTTGTTCTCTTGTTTCTTTTCGAACAGAATGATGTTCCGTTTGCTGAACGATTGTTTTTGGACCACGTTGAACAGATCTTGAATTGATCAGAATTTTTTTTCTCAGTTTTTCTTTCAACTCTTTTCTTTTCTGTTTGTGTTTTTGTTTTTGTTTTCATTAGTTTTAATTGTAAAAATTTCAATCCCACCATTGTTAAGTTTTTGTTTTGGGCAATCATCAAACTTTGATTACATAACATAAGCGATTTTTTTTTTCGCAATCATTTTCAATGAATATCGAATTCATTAATTTGATCCTAGTGATTTGAAACAATCAATCGATATATTCGAAATTATGCAGAGTTTCGAAAAAGGTCGAAGAAAAAAAAATTTGCCAATATGAGATTTATTCGAAGAATGTTGCGGCAATCTAACACTAGTTTGTTAATTAGACATCTCTCGATGGATGCCTCTCTTGAAAATCGGATAACTTTTCCATTCGTTCAGATCGTTTTTGAAATTATTATTCAAATTTTCACCTTCAAACCTAACCAATCACTGCTATATGCTTTCGATGATCGTAGTGAGAATCGAAAATTCCAATATTAAAATTGAAATATACAATTTATGAGCTTCTAACAGCTTAAATTGCCATGACCATTACTTCAAGGCAAAAGAGAGAGAGAGAGAGATAGGACAGCATTCAATGTTCGACAAGAATTTCTAATCTAAAAAATTTAAAGAAAAAAAAACTAATCCTATCAAAATTTTCAAGAAGATTTAGATAATTTTGGTTAGAGGTTTCGAACTTATTGTAGACTACGAAATAAGCTATATCGTTTAGATGATAATCATTCCGGTGCAAAGCCTTGGCAGATGGACATTTCGAATTCTTTAATTAATTTTCGCATAGAAAATTAACACCTCGATTTTAATCCAACATCCGCTATGAAGAGAGAAAGAAGAAGAGCTTGATGAACTTTGAGCTTGGCTTTAAATCAAATAGAAAAGATTTGCCTTGTATTAGAAGGTATAAATCTCAATTTATCGAATAGATCAATGTTTAAATCTTGATTTAAATCCAACCTAGACCATTTTTGTTCTGGAATGTTTGTGAAGATTTTTTTCTCTCTCTTCTTCTTTTTTCGAAGATTGGCGAAAAAAAATCTATGACTGTTTACGAACATCAAATCTGGGCAATAATCTAAGTGAAGATTTCTTCGCATTCATTTCACTTCTCCACTCTTCAGGGAACCAGATGAATGACCAAAAGATAGCTAATGCAATAATACAAACGCAAATGATAGTTTCACGAGTGAGAGAGAGAGAGAGAGAGAAAATAGAAACGCTCTATGATTAGATTAATAAGTATTTCCATTGAAAAAGCTAGTTTTTGAAGGTTTGGAAATGTTTGAAAAAAAATCTCCATATAAAAGCAAAGATTTCGTCTTCGAAAAATCATTTCAGTATTCGAAAGTTTTTTTTTTTGTTTTTTTGGTTTTTCTTTTTGAAATCGACAACAATCGTTTCGATAATCTTCGATTGATTAATCATTCAAAAAAAAAAAAAAGAAATTGAAAGTAAAATTATTACGATTGCGAGTAATCTAAAATAATGTCAGCTTCCGAAGATAAACTACGACAATTGATCAAAGAAGGTCAAAATTTGACTCTAAGAAATGAGTTTGAAAGCTGTTCACAATGGATCGATAGAGAAGTGAATATAGCGAAAAAACTATCGGATCAAATTGATCGACAACAAAAATTGAACGATATCTCTTCGCAATTGTTCAATGAGGCACGAGATATGAGTGATCAATTACTTCGTTATATCGATCGCCTTCGGTCATTTAAGAAGAATATGGCTAGCAGTGGAAGACAGGTTGTACTCTCAAGCTATGAAGATGCAATCAAATCTGATATTCTTAAAAATGCAGCCTACAATACGGAATACAAATCACCAATGTAATCATGAAGAATCTGACGTTCTCTCTCTCTCTCAACCATTTCTCAACCCTATCCTTCCTTTTCATGATCGGATGCAATAAACTGCAATACTCGTTCCGATTTCTTCTTTTAGCGAAGCAATCGAAGTTTTTTTTTTATTTTTGAAATTTATAAACTCAAATTAAATGTCGAATGGGAACCGATTGGATCAAAGTGAATGATAATATAATATAAAGTTTGGGAAAAGATTTCTATCCGATCAAGTTTGGATCAATCTACAGACTTCGTATATCGACATAATCTTTAATGAATTGAATATAAATTTTGTACCACTCTATCGCAATTAATAATTGTTTTGAATAATAAATAATTGCTCTATGATAATAATAATTTTACATTTTACATTTTTTTTTCTAAAAAATATATTTTTTTCGCAAATAAATTTCCTACATAGCTTTAACTGATAGCTTTGCATTTCGAATAGCATTTAGATTATTCACAATCTAGTTACCTGTCCATAGCTACAAAAACTTTAACGATTTTCGACCGAACGAAATTCTTTTCGGTTCTATACGATGCTGGAATTCGATGAAAAAAAATGTATCCACTGTAACAAGAATTTTTTTTTGGTGATTACCATTATTACTTTCAAGCTGATCGGTTTGGAAGAGAGAGAGAGAGAATTTTCGTGATTCGCATTCTTAAATAGAAACTATCCTTCTACTTTCATTTACGCTTGAACATTTATTGATTATGAAACAATCTAAATCTCTATAATTAGATTCTCTCTCTCTCTCTCTCTCTCTCTCTCTTTCTTTCTTGTTAGCTCACATCGAACAAAGATCCATCCATTCTAGAAGCAGGAATATTCTGCAAGCAATTCTGTGGCTCCATAAATGAATTTCAAGAATCTTTGGTATAACGAGAATCTGCTAAGAGCTCTTTAGAGGGAGAGAGAGATACGAGAGAGAGAGAGAGAGACGAGAAGCAAGAATCCAATTTCTATCTTTTCATCATCTATTTGTCTCTTTCGAATGATTACCATTCTAGGTTCGTCAATGATTCTATTGAGTGCATTAGATTATACAAGCACAATGATGAGTGAACCAACTAAATGATGTTTGATTGCGTAATTCTGATCCCATCGAAATATTAGAGTGTGTTGTGAGAACATTCTTAACAACAATTTTTTTTTTTGAATATTTTCCGTAGTGAAATTTATAAAATAAAAAAAACTTCTCTCAGATCCTAGAAGAAATCTCATTCGATGATGGATTGATCAAAGAGCAAATTGTCTCGATATTCATCAAGAATACCATTTTTGGTCATCAGAATGACGAACAATCGTAGCCACATTAACGTAGCCACTACAATTTTGCCGCATGCTAGATCGCTCAATCAGATCACTGTCAACCATAGGTTCAGAGTAAATCATTGGGATAGTGATTGGATATTTCATTTCCATAATGAACAGTGTTATGGTGTATACAGTGATGGTCGGTCAGTCGATAGATTGAGAATGGTATCTGAAACTGGGCAAAATGATAACACCAACATAATTTATGCATAAAATTAAGTGCTGATTTGGTAGTGATCGGTGTGATCATTCAATCGTCAGTCTTTTTTTTTTATTCGTATCCTATTCGAACCCAATTTTATCCCACATTATTCAGACTTACATATGTATAGACGGTACGGTTAACCCATTTTTATTGTCTTCATCGATTGTCTCAAAAGCTCCTAATCTATGAACGAAACCAAAGCAGTAAATTTATTTCAGGCGAACCGGGTGTGTACCCAAAGTGATTCGAATCATCTTCTGCTCTCTTTCGAAATCGATAATTAATTATTTAGGGTGTAATTAATTGTTATTATAATGTAATTAAAATAATGAACGAGATTGAAAAGGTCAAGAAGTGTATGAAGAGAAGTTCGAGTAGAATCACAAACGAGCTAAATATAACTTTCAATCGTAGTGAATCTCTTTTCTTTCTTTTTTTTTTCATTGAGAATCGATCTCTTTGAAACGATCGCACTCACTTAGACTCACAGGTAAATGGACAATACAGTGGTGAAGAATTATCGTAATTGAATTAAGCGGTGAAAAAAATAACTAGGACGTTTATTTTCGTATTAAAAAAAATCAAATTCGATAAATGTAGACAAAAAGAATCGATAGAATCAACGGATTCAATGGATTGAGTGATCGTCGAATTGAACTTCTTCGGATAATAATCAAAGAATAAGAATAGCATTCGAACGAATTGATTCGATTACGGTTGAATCTAAACACACCATGATGATTTTATTATTAAACTAGATCTTATTAAACTAGAGCTCTATCAACAATCGAGAAATCCAATAACCAAAGAAGTAAGAAGGAATCAGAGATTTTAATCTTCGATCTTTTGGAAACTGTAGAAGAACGAAAACGAAAAAAGAAAAAGAGAAAAAATAAAATATAAATTCAATTTTCAAACCAGTTTTGATCATTTTGATTCGATTCGATTCGATTTGAAAAAATCCACTACAATTCTTCTTTAGGTATTCGAACTTCGTAAACTTTTAAACTTTCAAACTATCAAACGCTCTATGATATTCAATCAATATTTTCGAGAAGCGTATTCGTACTTCAACTTTGCTTGCTATTGTAGCAATTTGTTTCGATATCGTTTCGAAGGATTTTCTTCAACCAATTCCTAATGCCTAATTTTGGATGAAAATCCTTCAATCTTTATCCGCTTTTCTACATCGATTTGTTTTTTTTTTTTTTTTTTGTTTTTTTGGTTTGATTGTTTTTTCGTTGCATCGAAGATTAACTAAAGTTTTCGATAGATAGATTTCGATATGGGCTGAAATGAATTCAAAGATGGGAAGATCTAGAAAATATGATCACAATCGCTGTTCAATTCGATTGAGCTTCACTGGTAATAATTCAATCAATCAATTGGATATTTTTAGTTTGATATTTTCTTCTGTTTTCATTGAGATTAAAATTTTTAAAATTTTATTCCAGTTTTTTGTTTTGTTGTTTTGAATCGAATTCGGCATCGAATGGAATGGATTCCAAAATACAATCGACAGTTACTTTATTACAAAGTTGGTGATTGATTCGGTGAGTGATTGTTTGAATAGAAAAAAAAAGATGGTCCATAAAAATCATAGATTTTGAGTGATCATTTCGATCATTTTGCTTCGAAATCATTTCAAATCTAGGCTTCTTTCAATCTTAGAATCGTTACCAATTGAGAATTTTTTTTTTAATTTGACCTTGTGATTGTTGAACAAGTGAATCAGAAATTCTTGCCAAACATCTCAACTGAATGTTCAAGAATTACTTTGTTGTTTTTCAGATGACGTCGATATGTGTGTGTGTGTGTGTGTGTGATCGAATCTCTTCAAGAACGTTCGAAAGTGAAACGATCCAGAATGTTAGCCTCGAATGATCTATTTATGATCTATCGTCGCCCAAATCAATGAATATTGAACTTTACTCTACAATTTTCTAGAGAAAAATTCTACCGCACCCTAAAACATATCAATAATTATTTTTTATTTCCTTCTCGAAATATAATCTTAAAAAGATTGAAATAATCAATGAGACATTGAAGACTATAGTTTATTATCTTTAACGATGAAAACGAAACAGTGAAGTGTTTTGGTGTTGAAAAAATTTTCGATGATTAATTAGAACTTAATATTAGAATTAGAACCTATTCATCGACAGTATAGCTATATGGTATGACTGGCTGGCTAAAAGATCGAAAAGGTAATCGGTGTCCGAATAGAGTGTTTCAGTGACTGTTTTAGACAATGAAATGATTGGGAAAGAGGAAGTGATGAGGGGGGAATCCCAACAATCTTGTCCAATAGTAGTTGGAACAAATCGTTTTGTGTTTGTAGCAGTGCGTTTTATCCGTTCACAGAGATTGGCAAGATAATTTGGTCATTGGTTGTGATGTTTTGTCTAACATTACAACCAGAGATAGATAGAGAGAGAACTGTGGACAAGCAAAGATTTAATTTAGATAATCGAATTTGAGATGAATTCGAAAATGGACCAATAAAGGTGGATCAGTGCTGCGATCCAATCACTGTAATTCCAAGAATTCGCTCTCTTTCTCTCTCTCTCTCTCTCTTTATCGCTAATTTGAGTTGTAGATCTATCCTATATTTCGAAAAGCTTATTATTCTTACTGATTGAATTCTAGACTTTTAGATTAGAACAAAGACTTCCATACATTTTGGTGTTTTCTGTATCGAAGAAGTAATCATCAATCGTTTGAATCACAATTAGTTTGAATGGAATCGAATGGAATGATGCTATTCATTTCAATCAATGAAAAATGATTGAATTGTTTTGCAAAACGATTCTATCGCTCTCTCTCTCTCTCTCTCTCTCTCATCACCAAATGTTCAATCGTTTAAAGGATCGAACATAACAATTTTGGTCGATGGGAACAACAATTTTATAATTCATTGGCGATTGTAATTATTTCCGATACAAACAATTATCGAACTAATTTGTCTTGTTTTAGAATTTATTTTTGCTTTTTTTCCACATCAGAATGCCACAATGAGACACAGATGCGTTGCATCTCATCGATGCCTACAGTTATGATCAGATTATGAGCCAAATCTATGTTTGAAACTCGCAAACTAAACTTTGGCCTGGACCTAGTGAACCAGAATCGATAAACATGCATTCGATTACTAAGTTTACTAAGTGAAAAAGTCTGATCATCAAATTCTAATGCATTATTCAGAATCCGATTGGTAAAATCGAATTTGCAAATTTACTTTCAATTCAACATCAAAATATTCGAAATGGACCTTGTTTCTTGGAACAAGTGATTGTGTGTGTGTCTGTGTGTGTGAGTGGTTCCACTTCGGTTCGGTGTTTACTCTTCTGCTTGGAGTGATCCTATCGGATAGGATCTATTCTTCTTCTTCTCATTGATTGATCAATTGTTTGTTCCGCTCAATTATTTGTTCCAAAAATATAATCTAATAGAAAGAAATCGAAATGTGTGGTTAATGATATAAAGATCAAAATTTCGTAAATTGACTGTTGAAACTTTTACAAAAAAGCTATGATTCATTACGATAGAATAAAGATAATTTTAAATAGTTTCAATAATATATTGAATAATATTCGTTTCGATAATCTTCGATCCATAATTTCGATCGATCGAGGTATGTTCAACATATTTCGCATATCTGTTTATTTTCTAAAGCTATAAGAATGCATTCTAGAATATAGAATATTAGTCTAATTTGCATTGATTAGAATCGCCCGGCTCGAAATCGATTCGATAGTTTTGCTAATCGAAACATTCGATGATTGATCTAGTGTTGGATTGGATTCCGAATGAGCATTGACAGTCTCTAACAGCAAAATGCCAATCCTTCTCGACTACATTCGATAGTCTAGGAAAAATAAAAATAATAGCGGACATAAGTGGCGTTTAATAACCAGACGATCAGAAATCCATGCGCCATTGTGTTTCCCTTTCCTAGATTTCAAATAGATCGACATCAAACTTTTGGTGGAATTTTTTTTTCAGCTCGCATTAGAAATTCTATCTCGAAAGCGAACCAAATATCTAAAAGTTTCGTTCAAAGCTCTATCTCTGTCTCTCTAACATAAATCTATTTTTTAATGATTTAAAGTAGTATTCGATGTGTTTCGATTCTAAAAATGGCTACAAAATTTGCTATTTGTCTATTTTTGCTATTTTTTTATTCAAAATTTCGAAACAAATCTAAATTTTGATTTCTATCGCATTCGAAATATTCGCAATGCTATTCAACTAGCAAGTGAGTTTTGTTGATGTAGAAAATATAAATAAAAAAAAAAATTTCCATCAAAACGATTCTTGATCATTGATTATCGTTGATTTTGTGGTCCAAAGTTAACAAGGCTCATTCAAGTGATCCAATGATGAAACATCGAATTTGTTCGCAATTCTGACAATACTTAGCTGCCTATCAAAACAAAAAGGCAATATCAAAATCTTTTAAAAATATCTAATCGCTTGTTTTTCGCTTCAATGCAGTATCGATGATAATGATCGTTTGCTGAAAATTTGGTGCCTGATTTCGAAATCGAATTTGAATTTTGTAAAAGTTCCAAAATTCAAACTTCTACTGATGGTGATAATCTATCGGTTGATTTAGATCGGATAAAATTCAGAATGAAATCGTTTCAATCTAGAAAACGGAACAATAATGAATCTAATCATCAAACATCGATTGAAATCCGATTGATTCGGTTTTCTTCTTCGAAATGCAAACAACAAATTCAAAAATTCTCTTCTCGTTTCAAATTCTTAGTGCTTTTGATCATTTCAATCATCGCAAATGATTGGTTTGCTTGTGAATTCTCAGTGAAAGCAGAATTCTTTTCGAAATCGTTAAAAAAATCGTCCACATCAATTGGAGCTCATCAATCATCGAAATCAGTACTAATCTGGCCGGATGAGATTGAAGATAATGCTTTAGCTAAGCATGAAGAGAATGGAAATTTTGTCTACAAACAATGGATGATGGCTTCGAAAGTGGCAACATCTGAAGAACATTCAAATGATGGACTTAGCCAATATCAGCATTCATCTGCTTCTTCGATCGCATCCGCATCGCTTTTTTTCTGGCCACAAACAGAATTCGATGCAAAAAAATCGATCTACACTGATCGTAACAATCAACCAATTAGAATTTCAAATTCTGCAATGAAAAAATCGCAACTATTCATAAATAATCTTCGAGAAATTCTAAACTCTTTAACGAAAAGTATTCTAAGCTTAGCTATATTGAAGATATTTTCGATTCTTCAACCCTACAATTATCTATGATTTCGATGATTCGATTTGATTCGATTGTGAATTTTTAAAATATCTCAATGAAAATTTTAGTGCAAATATCGAAATAAATTCTTTTTCAGTGCCTCGAATATATTCGCTAAAACTTTTTTTTTTGTTTTGTTTTGTTTCAACAACACAAGTGAATAGAGCTATTGTTTCGATGATAATCCATTGATTACTGTAGAGAATTGAGTTCGTTTCAATTCCATCCAGTTTTTTTGTTATTAAATTAGATTTTTTTTAATTACATAGCTCTCATCAAGAAATAGATTTCGATTGGATAAATACAGAAAAAAAAATAATTCAATTTCAATCACTTAAATTTTCATCTATTCTTCGTTTCAATGAGACTTGCTCTCGATCATCTTTCTGTTCTCGGTAAATTTTTCTTTGCTTAACAATCAAAACGATTGCCAGAATCAGAGCGATCACAATGAAGAGAATCAAAATGCCTAATAAGCTCCAAGTTGCTTGTTGATATGATTTGAATTCTTGTTGAGGAAAATATGGTGGAAAAATGACCGCATAATTTTGAAGCTGATTGATGTAATTATTGATAAAATCTAGATATGTCGTTCGATAGCCTTGATAGTTCGATGCGGATATCGATCTCATTTGACCATCCCTTGTGATAAGCTGATAGTTAGGTGAGGCTGCTGTGTAGACAAAATATTGTGAAGTCGGAGGGATACCGAACAAAACAAATTCCGCAATGAATTTTGTATAGATTCGAGCAACGTTCGTTTCAATTCCTTGCAATCCAGTCAAATCGTATTGATTTGGTAACAAATAGAATAAATCATTGAAATGAGTTGGTCCGTAAGTTTCAGTGGAGACTTGTTGTAGGATATCATTTTGTAACAATCCAAATGATTTTGGTCCAACATAATCGAACACTAAAAACATTGTTTTTGCTTGTGCTGAGTGTAAACGAGCAACATAATCCATAGGACCGGAATATAAAAAATCTCCTAGCATCTTGAAATTTGAAAATTAATCTATGATTCAATTGCATCAATATGATAGATTGCATACTTCACAAAATTGTCTGTTAAGTTCTAACTCAGTGTAATCAACACCATTGTTGATACCGATGCCTGGCTTGAATGGGCTATATCCGAACGTGTTGACTTTGTTGTTCAATGTATACTGACTTTTGACAGTCTGAAAATTGGACTGTTGATTCATTAAATTCGGATATGGAATCGTCAACGATCGTTGAGTACGATTAAAGTATTTGTACTCGAACGCTGATGCCATAATTTGTTCATTGGTATAATACTTTAGGTATGGTCTAATCAAATAAGAAATCTTTCTCTGCAAACTATTGGTGTATGCGATTCTTGAATATTTTAGATAATATTCTAGACTTCCTTCTTGAGAAGTAATTATCAGTAAGTATTGCTTTCGATTGAATTGACCTGATTTATATAAATTCAATGGAAAATCTTTAAGTAACGCAGATCCTGTCACATTCAAATCGATCACAGGACGGAACCAAAAAGGTTGACGATTTTTGTCCCAATCTCGTTCAGCGGAAACGCTCATCAATTGACTCAATTCTTGATATCTCAAACAGTCAACGATTTGATCTTGACGATAACCGCATGTGAATCGATAAGAAAAGTCTCTAGCTTGAGCAAGTGGATTATCATTGATTGCCCAAGGACTGAAAATACTTCCGCTGATTGAAATAGCATTGGTGAAGTATTCTAAAAATTCATTATTGATTTTAGTTTCTAATTTAAGACCACTCATAACAGACCACTTACGACCAACTTCTGGATTGAGAATATGAAACGAAACTGAAACACCTCCAGCATCATGTCCCATGATTGTAACATTCAAGGGATTTCCTCCAAATTTACCCACATTCTCGTGTATCCATTGAAGAGCTAAAACTTGATCACGAATACCATTGTTACCGGGCGCACTATGATCATCAGTAGAGAGGAATCCGAGTACACCAAGACGATAATTGATAGTAATTACAATGAAATGACTGTTGAAATTAGTAACTCCACCAGCTTGAAGCAGAAAATCTGGCCGGTAAAAATCTTTGCCTCCGAATTGAAACTCTCCTCCGTGAATATAAACAAGGACAGGCATTGATAGAGGGCGATTGTCCTTGAAGAGATTAGAAAAAAACAAAGAGTTTTGAAACAATGGTATCAAAAGATTGAAATCCATATCGAATTACCACTGGGACATAGATATTCAAGTGAAGACAATCTTCACTCTCTCTGATCATTGAATTATATTGAAAACGTTGATAAACTTGAGGACACATCACTTGATTGTTACCAGTGCAATCAAGTTCCTGAGACCATTCTGCAGGTGACCTAGGAGGCTGATCAATAATACAATCATTAGAATCTTCGCTAATTGAAAAGAATTTGAAGTTACCCTGAAACGATTAACTCCTGTCGGTGGAGCGGCGTAAGGAATTCCAATGAATTGTACATAGCTTATTCCATCGAAAATTCTATTGCTTATCAATGATTGACTAGGAACATATTTAGCTCCTTTCACTGGGCCAAATTGAGTCTGAACAATCGGATTGTTTGGATCGATGAAAGCATAATTAGCCCATGTGATTGTAATAGATTGTGATAGAATAAAAATGATAGAATAAAAGAATTCGATTAAGATTGTCATATTTTGAAACGTAATTATGAAGACAATTCTTTAATCAAATATTTTTGGCTATCTTTTCTTCAGGATTTAATTGTTAGCAATGATAGATTTGGATCATCGATTCATTGCTGCGGTCTTGCCAAGCATCTCTTGTCTAATTTCATCAGCAAACGCTAATGAGATGAATCACTCTTTGAAGATGTTTTTGATCATTTTGATCTCTCAAAAACAAAAACATATCGAGCCGACAGGAAATCATTAACAAAGATAGATAGCTTTTATTTGTCAAAAGATAGCAACCTGACGATGGCTATAATTTTAGTCAAACATTTGTGGTCTTTTTTGAACGAATGACTAATCAATAGCAATTATAATATCGATGCTTATTGTAGGCCGTGAAAGTTCCGCAATGATCGGCTAGATTGTATTTAACCGGAACATATAAAGTTATGCTACATTAGTGGGTTGTCGAGGTGATTTCTGTCCTCAATCATCGTCTTGACTACAAACATTTCTGTTCTCATCTATTACGCTCAAGACATTAATTATTGTCCTAACACTATTGAGTAATTCTACAGATACACAACAAACTAAAACAGATATAACTTCAATGTTCGATTTTGCTTCGATGTCGATGATTCAATTTATAGATTAATTAGAGTCTGGCTTGTAGAATCGCCTATTGAAGAAGTATAACATCTAAGCATTTGATTGTTATGATTGGTCCAAAAATGATCAGATTTCTCAAAATGATGGAGAATGGAAAACATTTGCATCTACTTTACAGATGCAACAATTACGATTAGCTTCGGAAAAACGCTATCAGAACACTTAATCGAGAGCTAACTGATTCCTAAGAGAATTCTTTAAGGATTCTTTCTCTCAATTATTGAAACCCATTTAGGATTTTGTTTAGGGATCAAACTGGAACGAAGTCGATCGTTGAAGATGTTTAGAGATATTAGGATTTGATTTTTTAATCATCTGTCACCTGCTTCATCCGGATTCAAGATTTCGAGATCGAAAATTAAACTCTATTCTATCAATTCTAGATTGACTAATTCTTATTGATTTGATTCAAACTTAAACAAACAGTCAAATCTAGCACCGATCTCTAACGAATGAACTAGTGAATGAATATGTGAGATTTTTTTCAAAAGACAATTTCAGATCCAATCAAAATTGAACTTTCGAAATCAATTGAATGCCATATTAAAAGTAGCGTCTAATACTTGTTGAATGAAAAACGAAATAATACTTTTTGAAGCTCGACTCTACGATCCACAATCCAATACAAACAGATTACGGCGTTTATTTAGCCATCAAAAAAGGACTAGATGAATTTGAGGCATAGAAAGAGATAAAGTCAAATTAAGCAAGAAAGAAGACAAGAAAGGGAAACAAAATTTTCACTATGAGACCATTTCGTTTTGGATCTCTTTTTTTTTTTTGAAATTTATTGATTTCACTTCTTCAATTCGCTTATAGTTTGTTTCTCTTTCAACAAATTATCGGACTCTGTTTGAAATTGATTGAGCATTCAAAATGAGGATAATTTTTTTTTTCTTGAATCCAAACACGATCTTTTTTTTTCTGATCATAAACTGCAAAGAAGAGAACGATGGAGTGGAGAGAGAGAGAGAGAGAGAGAGAGAAAATTTAAATTTTTCCAATCTTTTTTCATTATTATTATTATTAAAGTTGAATTTCGAATCGCCTTGAATAGCAACTCTTTATGTCTCATATAATTTAGATTGGATTCAGTTTTTTTTCGTTCTCTAATGTATTTCCAAAAACACTTTCAATCATCCTACGAATGAAACTTTAAGAGAGAGAGAGAGAGAGAGACAAACTTCCCAATGGATGCGGCCAATAATTACAATCTTTAGTAGCTTTTTTTTTTTTTTTTTTTTGAATCGATCATTTTTTGTTCTTCGATCATTCTAGACTACTGTGTGTTTTTGGTCCCTAATCAGAACCAATCAATGACTCTAATTAGCGCTTGAAATTTTCAAATCGAATTGTTATGTATTGCTTAACAAGATTCTCTTGTGGAATCGAATAGGATCCGATGAAATGTCCTATCACTTTTGTTTAGTTAATTTATTGCTTCTATTAATCTATTCACCGTATCGTTCCATCTCCATTGAATTGTCTCATTGGAGAAATGGGAATGATTCTTCTAATCGTACTAGTCCAATTCAGTATCAAGTGATTGGTGTGGAACAATCGCGATCTATAGCGAAGAAAATTTCCCCATCAAATAATTTTGTACCCAGTGTTCAGCGAAATAGAATCAAAAAAGAAGAGATTCGATCCGAAAATGAATCGAAATCGATTAATGATTCGAAGAAATTGCTGCACAATGATCAAATCGTAAACGATGGTGATTTTTGTAGCGCTTCTTTTGTCGATTCTGCATATTTCAATGGCTACGATATAATTTTGACCAGAAACAATTTTCTTTGGTATTACTACAAAGATCGACATCGAACTAGCCGAGCGTTTGATCAGAGAAAATTCACCCAAGGTAAGTTGAGACATTCGATTCGAAATTGATTGATTCATTAGATGGGTATTGCTATTGTGTAGCAATATTGTACCAATTTTTATGCTTAGATTATTGATTACAAATTAGTGAGAATTTCTGCCTCGAAAATAAAAAAGAAAAGAACATTCACTAAAACATTCAGTTTGAAAGCAAAAACCAATCTCAAAGATTTCGATTCGAATGTTTTATTTCGAATTCAAAAATGATTAGCTAAAGATATTGTTGTCGATCAATGCTTGATCTTAATTCATAAGCTTTTCCGATTCGGAAGATTCAAATCATTCACTTGGATATACTCGATTACAACAATATCCTCGAAGATATTATCAATCGTTATTGCAGTTCATTTCAATACATTTGAAATCCATATTGGTATTCGAATCTCAATTTTCATCAATTTTGTGGATGCTTTTTGTTCGAGTTCATCAAATTTTTTCCCCGACAAATCATTTAGGTTTCACAATCTATTATTTGAACTATAATCATTCAAAAGATTTTGCAATCTCAACAAATGGCTTCGTTTCCGAATAGATTGTTGAGGACCTGGACTATTGAAAGGAGTATTATTATGAAAAAAAAAAGTTTTTTTTCCATCCAAAATAGAGAGATAATCCTTTGGAGACATTTCAAAAAATGTTCTCTGTTGAGAGAGACAAAAAAAATATCGAAAACTCGAATGTTTCATTGGTTTCATTACCAAACGTTTCTAAGATTTTTTCTAAGTTCATAATCCTTTCAGATCGATTCATATAGAGACCGGCTTCGATAGAGAGCAAAGTTGAAACTGAATTGAATAGAGGCAAATCTTTTTCTAATTTTCAATCCTTCTTTATCCGTTCTTCGTTGTTCACTTTGTTGGTGTTTTGTTGTCGTTGTCGCAACGATTACTTACGAAAATCGATTTTTAATTATTGTTATTCTGCTCCGATTTTTTTTGTTTTTTTTTCTTTTCCTTTCCAAAGGCGATCTTATTCAAGGTGCTTTCAACGTCTCTCGAACTCCGATGACCTGTTTGAAGCGTTCGAATCAACAAGTGGCTGAGCATAAAGAAAAAAATGCCCATAGACAAACTAATACATCACTGATCAACGATAAGTTTGTTGATGCTTGCAACGAACTACAAAAACTTAGATCGATGGCAGTTTATTTTCTTCACAACATATCAACCACTAGAAGCTATTATAATATGGATGTCCGCTATCCGAATGGTACTCAACGACGAGTTCGATCCAAAGATTTACCCTGGAACATGAAACAAGTTAGTCAGATAGAAACTATTTAATCGTTTAACGAGATACCATTATTTCAAAAAAAAGAAAAAAAGATGCTAGAAAATGATTTTTAGATAGAGAAGTTTATCGATATCTTAGATAAACTATCGACCGAAGATGACCGATGTGAATGCAAATCGAATCTTCAATACGGAAGTTAGTCAGTTAGTTAGGTTAGTTTTTTTTTCTAAACGCTCACTCTTCGGAGCAGACATTTTGAGATCCAATCATGTTTGCATTCACTAACGTAGAGATTCATACGAGGAAAGTGTGAATAGCATTGAATCAATCGAATCAATGAGTCAATGAATTGTTGTGAAATCAACACAAACATTTTCAATTATCCATAAGCACTGGACAGGTTTGATGTTAATCAATGTCCCAATAAGAGATCTTATTGATTTTTATCATTGATTCCGATTTGATTTGATCAATTTTAATGATCGATGTTAGGTTCTGATTCGATCTGATTTATTGTCAAATTTTTTTCAATGGTTTATCGGAACAAATATTGATTTATTTGATACCATCCTATTCAGGTGGATATTCTAAACAATGGCATACTTTGGCCCCGTGAATGGAACAGATATCAAAGATTTAGACCAGCAGCATTTTTTCCATCACGTTTGGAAATCATTTTCATTATAAATCAGATCAACGAGACTGCTATGAACACTAGCAAAGCATCCATTTTGGTATGGAATGATCTAGATTCGCCAAATTGGAATTCCTCATGGCGTTCACAAGCTCTCGTTTTTGATCCGCCCGTCTTCTTCACTGGTATGTTTGAAATGGACGGTGTAGTCTATGCAATAGGAGAAAAAATCAATTCCGCCAATCTTAGGACCGCCTCAATGTTCCAATATCATATCATCGATGATGATCGTCGAGATTTGAAACTTATGGTAAATTCAATGCTAATTAATTAAAATTCATATTGATTCAATATTTTCTACAAAGAATCAAACTTTACAACAATTTTTTGGATGTCCCAACGACAATATTGTTGATTTGAATTCGAAAGAATCGGAAGAATCAAAAAATCAAATAGATTCCAATTCACTCTCAGCACGCGAATCATTGGAATCGGAATCGCAATCTAACGGAGAAAATAAAAGTAATGAAAAAATTGATTTCGATGATGGCAAAAAAATTTTTGAAGATTCAAAAACCGAATGGATTAATAAGAAAACATTCACCAATGAATTATTAGCGAATCAAAACGATCTGAAAGTTTTTCAAAATTCAAATCAGATTGATCAGACAATATTGAACATTGATGAGAGAAAATCCGTTTTTCTTGACAATTCCAAAGCAAAAATTCAATCGGTTACTGATGAAAACAAATCTCAGCCATTTGCAGTTGATCGGCATCAATATGATTTCATACAGCCTAAATTAGCTTCTTCGTTGCCGAAGATGACGATCCGAGAGAGCGATTCGATCATGTTGATGATATTGATCGCGATTGTGATTGGAGCCTCTGTTCTTTGCATTGTTCTAGCTTGTTTGGTTATGAATGGTAAGCATAGCGATAGCGATTCGAACAATTTAATATTATAATTGATTGAATCGATCTCTTCAAACAAGGAAAGAAACATCCCGAACAGCTTCGTTTTGAAAGAGCCTATCGAATTGATAAGAAATTACCGAGATCGAATATAATCGGTATCGATTATCAACCTCGTAAAAATTCTACATCAAGTTCATTGATGCCATTTAATTTTTTAACACGCTACGATTCGATCAATTCGTTGACTGCGATCTATTCTCAAATACAACCGAATACTAGATTCTTAACAAATCACTCGAATCATTATAAATCAGTCGATTCTAATCTCATTCCAGTTTCTAATACACCTGTACAAACTCTTTTCATCGATTCGAACGATACGAGCCCTATCTCGTCTGATTGTCCAAAGATTAGCTCTTCGAATGAAATGAATGAGGTTTCCGGATGTATGTTCATCGATCGGAAACATTCCGATTCAGATGCAAAAATGTTGACAAATATAATGGCTACAGCTAAAACATCGACATCATCGAACGGTTCGAATGTTTGGGTTCATCATTATTGTCATTCATCGAGACAGAAAAGATCTCGAAATGCTCAACGACAATCTCAACGATTTGAAAATCTAATCTAAAATGTGATCCTATTATGTACAGTCATTGAAAAAAAAAGCTCTGGTTATGATTTTATTATTAAATAATATTTTGGAATCAAAAATGCTCTTATTATTCTTCAATGGAGAATATTGGAAATTTCAATTTAAAAAAAATCTAAATTAGAAGATAGAATCTAGAATCTAAGATGGAGAATCTAAATCTAAGAATTTAAAAAAAAGGCAAAAAAAATCTAAATTTTCAAAATCCTTGTCGATTATTGAAATTGATCAAAAATTTATTCATTTATTTAGATATCCAATTTATCACAAATTTATCGAAATCTGTACAGTCGATTTTGAAGAATCTATTTACAAAATTGCGAATTTCAAATAATGTTCCAATGTGGGACAATCAAAATTTTCAATTTTGGATTCGAATAAGAATAAGAAATAGGAATAATGTCTTCTAGCGAGCGAGCGAGAGAGAGAGAGAGAGAGAGAGAATCGAAGTTTGAAAATTTCGAAAAAAAAGACTTCATCTAACAATCAATAGAAGAGGGGTGTAGTTTTTTTTATACAAAATCGAAAGAAAAAAAAGTAATATAAATTTGCAATCTCTCTATTCGATCAGATTCTCTATTGAATGATATTGTTGCTTACTGTGGGTGTGTCGGTCTCTCTCTCTCTGTCGGTGTGTGTGTGTGTCTGTATCAATCAACGTAGTAGAACATTCATTAAATGAAACATAATTGAAAAATTTGATTCAAAAAAAAAAAAATATCAAACTCTAGAGATTGATTATGATCGAAAAAAAATGAGAGATTGCTTCGAAAGAGATCCAAAACATCAATCATGTTTGGATGCATCCAAATTTATAGATTGATAAATCGATTGATTGTTGATCAATCAGAATCGAAAGCAAAAGCAAGCGAGCGAGCGAGAGAGCGAGAGAGAGAGAGAGAGAGAGAGAGATTGTGGAAAGAATATTATCTTCTCTTCTCTAAATTATGACTGGCTGAAAGAATTCCAAGTGCATGAGCGTGTGTGCTTGTGGCATTTTTACATTGTCCATTGCCCAGATGACTACGTGATGGTCCATGTACTCTCTCCAATCCTTCTTGCATGTTACGGATCGATACAGAGCTATTTTCTTCTTCCCAGCCATTCTCTTTGATCATATGAGCTAGCTCTATGATGAATTTACCTTCTTTATATTTTTGACTCGATTCAAATGCATGTTCCTAGATCGAAACGAAACGAGAAAAAAAATTAACGAAATGTTCAACAGACGTCTTCGATTGAATTTCTGAATTTAATCTTAATATATGATCAATGTTTAATCAAAAAAAAAAAAAAAAAATGAAAATATGAAAAGTAATTACAATAAAACAAAGTGAAAAGCTGAGAGCAGAGAATCCATAGAATCAATGTCTTAATTGTATCCCTCTATATTCCAATCAAACAAGATCCTCTCGATTAATTGGCGGCTCCAAGAATGCGATTGCGTGCATGCACCAAAGTTGAATGCCTTCTTTCAAACTTTAGCTCTTCATTCTATCGCTATCTCTCGATCGCGCTCTATCGTATATCTTCTCTCTCTCTCTCGCTCTCTCTCAAGGATGTAAGGACTCCGAGAGCTTTTTCAAAAAAAAAACCTTTTGAGAAAATGAGAATCAAAGTTCATCGCCCTAGTCTCTGATTGTTGTTGGCCATAATTGATGAATAGAATTACCCCATACTACTTGACTCACAGTGGATAGAGATATACAAAGTCAATAATAAAATTCAAATCAAAGAATCGAAATCCAAATAGCGAATGTTAGTCGAATTTCGATCAAATTAGTTATAATTTGGAATAATTTTTCGATGATTCAATAGCAAACAATCAATGTATTCAATGGATTCTCAATAGAAATCGCTACAAAATTCGACTTACATATTTCCATCCTAGGGTCGTTTTACAGCATTCACAATAGATATCAGCAACAGCATGCAATCCAGTGAGAAGAACACGTTCCTCAGCCACACCACATTGAACATTGACCCTGTGTTGAGACCATTGTTAAGAGATTAGAATAGATCGAATTGATTCAATACAAAAAAAAAGACTTACACCGAATTGAATAAGTAGGCTCGACCTTGACTTCCTTGAAAAGACTTGAAAATTTCGAATTTGAATCAAGTGAATCGCAATGAATCAATTTGAAATGGAATACCTTCGAAATTAGTTCATCATGGTTGGCTAGATGAGCACGACAATGTACACAGCTATAGGTTCGATGGCAGCTAGGAAGATAGGCTTGAAATGTTTTCATACTGTTTCAATTATTGATCGCAAAGTCACCAATATTCTTGTTGATCTTCAACCAAAAAAAAAAAAGATTTCGTAATTGATGGAACGATAGAGGCAGAGAGAGAGAGAGAATGGAACAATCAATGATATGAACGGATGTCTCTAGATTGGAAATGGAAAATTTTTCAACAAATCTGCTAGAATAGATTCTCAATTAAAAGATTTTAATCGTAGGAAAAACAAAATGATTAAAATTTTCAAACAAATCGAATCTAATAGATTTTGTAATAGACTATGGTGAATGAATTTCTTTAGATTCTTAGCCAGAAGAAAATAGAGGAAAAAAAAGAGTTCATCCAAAGAAGATTTCGAATGCAAACTTTGTCGAGAATCTCGAACTACACTTTCTAAACAAAAGAGATGAGACGAATCGAAAAGTGTTTGTGATTGTTTTGATTAAAAGGCTGCATGTATGTCTGTATGTATGTGTGTGTCTGTGTGTGTGTGAGAGAGAGAGAGAGAAAGAAACATCGACATCACCAGACTATCTTGCATAATACTTCTTGGCCGTATCTCCGCATTAAATTGAATCGTAGAGCAGTGCATTGCGTTTTAGCAGATAAAAGTTGCCCAAACACCGTTCGATAGTTGGATTGTTTCGGGGTAGCAGAAGCAGAGAGAGACATAGAGAGAGAGAGAGCAAAGAGAATACTGGAATAAACTGGAAGTACTATTGATTCTCTCTCTGTCTCTCTTTCTCTTTGAGTGATTTTTGTGCTTTGAGGCAAGTGTGTGTGTGTGTGTGTGTGTGTGTGAACAGAAAGAGAGGGACTATAGATCGGAAAAAAATCTCACAGACCACAGAAACAATCAACAATCCTAATCAAAAGAGCTGTGTAGAGGTGTTGAATTTGTTGTTAGAAAACAAATTCACAGGGGGAGCTAATTGATGTGATTAAGATTTTTGCCATCGAAATTGAACGAAATCACATGATGGCAAACGCTGTTTTTGCTAACATTCACATGATCTGCTGTGATAAATTTACAATTCTGATGTTTATCTCCTTCATAACGACAAGAAATCGATAATCAATGCCAATAAGTTGAATTCAGAGCTATCGATCTTCAACAAATCTAGTAATCTAGGACCTAGATTCTAAGAAAAATCGGAATTTTACTATCTAAAATAGATTACATAGAAGATTTAGCACTATTTTATTGGAATCTCTATGTCTATGTTGGGACTGATTGTGATGATTTTTATTATCCACTTATCAGAGAAAATTTACTCAAATTAGAAGATAATTGATTGAAAAAAGAGACAGTATTAAAAAAGTTCAAGATTGTATTGAATCGTTATATTAATTAAATGCAGATATTTTTTTCTAAAAGAATTTGTTCGCTGATTAGAATTATTTGAATTTTTAAAAATTGAAACATCTCCAAAATTCATATTGTTAATTAGTTAACCAGATTTTTTTTTCTTCAAAAAAAACTTCCAAATCAAGACGACAAAAATCTCATTAAATTGTGGAAGTAATATATGCGCACTTTTGATAGTAGTAGTATTCATATACAACGTTATTTTATCGAACTGGCGCCAATTTCAAAATTTGAAACACTAATTTAGAGATTAAAGAGATTTTGTGAATTCTGCAATGATGATGAAAGATTTTAGAAGAAATTATTGAAAGACTCTCTATGGACTTGTTGACGATCAGAATAAATAATCATTCAAAAATAGACTTTGATAATTTTTTTTTTATTTATACTGTCTGTCCATTAATAAACTATTCATTAAGCGGATCGAGTTATCATATATTTTAATTAATATTTCATTGCAAAAATTAATATTTAATTCTATCGAAATGATCCAAACGATTCAACGATCATATGTGCCGATGATAGCTGATTCAAGATTAATAACGGATCTTATTGAGAATTATTTTTTCCTCTCGATTAGAGAAAGAAACGAACAGAAAGACAATGATAGACGGGGAATGAGAGTGGCGCCTACTGATACATTTGAATTGGTTGTGATTTTGAATAGAAAATGAGATCAAATTGTATTTGCTTAGCGAGGAATTGAAAAGGTCCGATTATGAATCTGTATCGATCTTGGGATCGAAAAAATGTTTGTTCAAACAATCAAAACGTAGAAAGAATTTCGATTCATTGAAAATCGATGAATGCCTCAATTTTCTCACCAATCCAATGTATGGAATAAATTTCAATTTTTTTTATTTCAATTCAGATTAAAAGATCTTTTTCCTCTGGAACCAAAAAATGCCAATCCTTTGGCTCGTTTTTGTTCCATCGAATCAGAATAATCAATGTTTGGTCTTGTGAAGCTGGAAAATAATTGATAACTATTCGAAAATGAATAGAAAATTAACTCAATCGTATAGAAATAAAAGTTTAGAGAATATCCTTACAAAAATGGTAAACGTCTCGAGATTGATCCATAGAACTCATTTAAACGATCTGAAGAGTCTTCGAAATTTCTTGATTGTCTCGATCGAATCGAATCGATTGGATCTGATTTTCGTCCTCTCATCGGCATGAAAGAATTAAATCGGCTACGTTTTTCAAATGAATCCGACCAATCTGCTTCATCTTGTTCGTAAGGACCAGAAACAAAATTGTTTTTGACGTCTTGACGATTTCGATTGAAATGTGATAATTCAGATTTAGCTTCTCTCAGCGGTATTAGCTCATTAGATCTTTTGAACAAGATCGAGGGCTCGTTTCGGATCGAAGCCGAAGTTGTCGGTCCGATACCGAAACTTTCAAATGATTTCGATTCATTATCGATCAAAGTGTCACAGAATATTATTGTCACTAGATGCATCGAGGAGAGCAAAATTATTGTCAATATCGGCATCGAAGTGAACTGTCGTTTACAAGCGGCACAACGCTTCATTGATTCTGTTAGTGAGAATGAACTTCGAGAAAAAATCATAGCGGCCCTTCGGATCGATGTTTTTTTGCAATCAATCCAAACAATTTGATTAATTATGTCTAATATTAGTGAAGCCAAATATTAGCAACAAAATTGATGGAATTACAATCTTCTTAACAGATAGATCGATAGCGATTCACAAACATTAGATGTTCTCTATTCTCAAATGTTTCATTGAGTTCAGGTAATTCTGGTATCTCGATTGAACGAAACGATTGTTTCACGAGCTGATTCTGTGAACAAGTGATCTCGCTACCTTCATTTTTGTAAAAATTCTATTCTTTCTATTTCCGACTATACTTTTCTCTTTTTCTTTCTCCACTTCTTGTTGGTTTTGGTTGATTTTGCAGGTTTTTTTTTGCATAGTTCCAGAGATTTTCGCAACCTAATCTAGCTCAGAATGATCTCGAACTGAATGGAGAGAAGGATTCATGCGCGATCTCTTTTAATGAACAAATACGAATAAATTACATTTCTCTTGTCTTTCGAAACGAATCTTTCGACAAAGAAATTCTCAAGTTAACATTGATAATACGAATTAGTAGGTTTGTTTTTAACACACCTGAAGAGATAGTGAAGATAGAAATTCTAGTCTCAAGCGACAAGATCTACGAGCATGAATGGAGCCGTGAATTTCGTTCGAGAGAAGAAGAGAAAGATTTGAATTTGTAGAGAGAAAAAAAATTGATAACAATTCCTATCGCTAAATAGCCGAACTGAAATGATTCAATTCAATTCGAATTGAATGCGATATCTTTGGGGTCTAGAGGAATTGATTAGAGTCTCTTCTTCAGAACCTAGAGTCTAGAATTGAGCCTATGAACTATGTCCTTAAGGTTATCTTCCATTAACTTCCAAGGTTTCATTGTTTTCCTTTAAATCTAATCACTAACGATTGAAACAATCTTTTCAAATCGAAATCGAATCCAAAGCCAAGGGTCATCAATTGAATCAGAAATAGAAAAATACAATGATTGAAACAGTAGAGATTCATTGAAAGATAAAATAAAATTAATTCATCAATGTTTTAATCCTTAAACTTCAAGAAAGAATTTAGAGAGAAAAAAAAAACATAATTATTTGAAACAATTTAGGAATCCAAATCGATCGATTAATTGGAAGCTATTTAACACATTGGAAAATCATAAATGTAGAACTGTACAGGTAATTAGGTAGCCGATTTTTATTGAAAATAAGAGATCGCTTTTCTAATATGCGAAGTTTTTTCTTTATTATTCAACTTTCCTTAAAGAGAGAGAGAGAGAGAGAGAGAGAGAGAGAGAGAGAGAGAGAGAGAGAGAGAGAGAGAGAGAGAGAGAGAGAGGCCTAATTATGTCTAACGAAATCATTAAAACTAATGAGTAATTTTGGTTTAGTTTTTTTTTAGTTGCGAGAACAAAATTCATTAATAAAGTTTTTACGATCAGAGACTATTTCGATTAATTTCACCATAAAGTTTAATGACATCATCATCAAACTAAGGTAAATTGAACTTTAAACTTATTTAATTTGATTCTCTAATTGAAATGTTTAATTTGAAAAAAAAAATTCTATATTTTCAAATTATTATTATTATTTTTTTTTTTTTTTTTTTTTGATTTTCATAATTCTCGATAATCGAGAAATATTTCATTCGAATGAATTCTTAAAAAATATTACCCTTCCGGAGTTCCTTCGGCGTATTTCTAGAATAGAGTTATATTCTTTCACAATTGTATGGCACAGACAATACCGATTTCATTCAGAATTGTTTCGTATCGAACAAGACTCGGGATAAGATTTTTCGTCATTCAAATCTTAAAATCTTCACTATCTCTTTAGATATTAATCAAACAAATTTCACAATGAAAATGTTTCTTAGGTTTGGTTGAAAACAAAAAAAAACCAAATCCTTTAGTTTGTTAGCACAACGATTATTCCGTGGCGTAATTCCTCTCAAGTTCTCAAAGCTTAGCTTATCGAGTGTTTGATGAGAGAAAAAAAAATTTTTTTGGAACCCCAGATTCGTGAATCGATGAGAAAAAAAAAAATAATTCCAAACAAACATCTAGATTAGCGAAGAAATGAAAGAAACGTAAACAAAATCCGGAATTGAAAACAAACAAACAAACAAAGAAAGATTGGAACAGATTGAAAGATTCTCATAGTTTCAGCTACAATTTGATTATCTTAGAAAAAGAGAGAGAGAGAGAGAAAAGAAAGTTCCATCATCGAACCGGATTATATTCAAAAAAAAAAAAAATATAATATTTCTATCATCGCCGAATAGATTCTTCGATACTATAAGAAATATAATAATTAACAATCAACAATTAATAAACAATTGATCTTCCTCATTGAACGCATATCATTGATCTCGATTGATGATCATAAAAGAAAAAGATGATTATTTAAAAATTTCCAAGAATAAATAATTAATGAATTAATTAATTAATTAAATAAATTTTTCATCAAAATTTTACGTTTTTTTTTGTGAATTGAGAAATTGAATAGAGATAAGAGGTTGGGAAGAAAAAAAAATGAAAACGAAACAATTCTTCGTTCTCGATGATTGATACCTTTACTAAATGATTCTAATTCTAGTGTGGTGGTAGGGCGATTGTAAAGACCATTGAATGATTGCATTCGATAAAAATTTCATCTTTCATCGATGAATGTTCATATTTTGTTCCGTGAATTTAAGATTTGAGCTCCAAAATCCATATATCACATAATCTCGAACATTACCTAGATTGACATTCGATTCTAGATTTACACAATCCAATATTTGACGATCGATGTTTACTTTGAATCCGAACACAATCATCACGTTCTCTCTCTCTCTCTCTCTCTCTCTCGTTCCAGAAGTGAGTTTGAATCACAAACTCGAATCAGAATTCAAAATTGATTGTTTGTTTTCACCGTTGTGTCAGCTTTTTGTTTTGTTTTTGTTTTTTTTCTAAAATTTACTCAATCGGATTGTTTCGATTGAATGGTGGAAAAGAATTTCAATGCAAAACGCATTGAACACGATGGCTCTCGATTGCAAACGAATCGAGAGATCAAGTTGAAATCTTGATATCATAAAGATTAAACCTACAGAATTGATTGAATCAAATTGATTTGCTTTGTCAAGATTCTATGTTTATGGAAACAATAATCTCATTTTATAGCTCAATGTTTGTAATTTTAGCTTGAGGCGAAATCAAAACGACAAATCTTTAGGACAATTGAGTTATGATTGAATTTGGGAATGAATCACTGGCTTTTTAGAAAGAAACAAATATTCGATCTTAAGAAATAAGTTTTCGATGTTTCTTAGTAAGAAGCTACCGGTTGAAGCCTTACAAAACTTGATAGAGAGGCTAATGTTACCGATGAAATTATGATGACATTTCAGCATCAGTCTCATTTTTGAGTTCTATTACTATTTTTGGTCGAATGAATCTCGAATGAATGAATGAATGAAACAAAAAGAACAGAATTGTTTATCTCATACTCGAATGAAATTTCCATCCGAATTGAATCAGATAATGGCCATAAGAGTAGGCGCATTGTAATGCTGTTTACCGGAAATCTGATTCCGTAACAATCAGATTTATCGCCGTTCTAACGGCTCATTGACCAAAACTTGAAACCGTTCGAAATAAACAAAAAAAATTTAATGCGATAAGTACCGTCTTGTAAGTGAGCTTATCATTTCTTAAACGTTCTAAAGATTGCGAATGAAATAATTGACAATAGTCCAGAGCCAATCATCAATGGGATACTCCAGGATTCTAATTTGATAGCATTCTCTTTTGGAATCGATTTGATTTTTTTATGTGAAAGCTTCCGAGAAGAATCAGTTCGATTTGTGTCCAAAATTGGCCGATTGTTTGGAGTTGGAAATTTACTCTCAGTATGATGATGATAATGATGCGATTCTAGACTATCAATAGAATTCTTTGAACTTAAAGTCTTCTGTGTAGATAATTTTAATTCAGAATGAGAATTAGATGATTCAGTCGCGATGGATTTAGCTTCTTCACGCAAAGATTTATGATTCATCACCCTGATTGGTGATCCAACAAATTTTTTATAAATTTCTAAATCTTCCTCAGAATTATCGAGCAAACTGATTGTAACCAATCCTTGATGATTTGCTCTCTTTATCGAATCTCTTTGATCAATTCTAGGATCATTTTGAGAAGTTTCTATTCCTAGATCGAAATGTTCCCCACTTCCGATCTTGTTCATAATCACAATTAGTATGAAAATTTCCAGCATTAAATTCATCATTTTATCAAGTGGAAACAAAATAAGAGAAAAATTGTTATAGATTGGCATTCAAAAAAAAATCAGAACTTTTTTTTTATAAATCAAAAATTCTTGAACAAATCAAATCGATACCATAATAGAATTACAACTAGAATTCTATTAATCAAATTAATTATTTCAGAATTAGTGCAATTAGTGGATCAATCACGATTCGAATATGTTCTAGTAGACGCGCCCATAAATTTCGATCTATTCTTTCGGTCTGTTTCGGAAATTCGCGCATAAATCTATGTTCCATCATCACTATGATTGATTAGTTTGAATCTTCAAAAAAAAAAAAAAAAATTAACGATTGAAATCTTCGAAATTGAATTGACGTTGAGGTGAAATCTAATCGTTAAAGATTTTTGAAAAAATCTATTTTGATTGCTACCTTCCGGATGATGTTGATCGTTATGAAATTGCAATCAACCGATTGACATCTCGTCAAAGTTCGAGATTTTTTCCTTCGATTCTTCTTCGAATACTTTCAATGAAGAGTTTTGTCCGGAAGAATGGACTCAGACAGTAGAAGATTATTTCTGAAATGATGATAAATTGTTATTTAGTAATTAGAAAATCTATCAATTTGATCGATGGTCGATCTCTTGATGGAATCAATCGAATAAATGATTGATTAGACTAGGAAAAAAATTATCCAACATCTGATGACGATAGTTTATGGATTGCTCGAAGGCCGTTTTCGAATCCGTTTCCAATGACCACTTCACTCAAAGCTTCACTTGATTCATAGTTGAATTCTCTACAGCTAAATTAGACCAAAATGAATCGATTGATTGAATCACAAAGGGGAAAAGAATTAACTTCGATCCATTTCGATTGCAGCTTGTTAAAGCCCCTGGAGCCTAGGACATGGACTAATCGAAAAAAAATTCATGCAAAAAAATTCTCAAGATATTTGAATTTGAATGAAATTTCATATTTATTTTAACCAGATTTTCTGGAAGAAATAGAAAAAAATTTGTAAAAAAATCTAAAAAAAATTGAAAAAAATTATACATCCGAACACAAGCTAATTAATGAGATTGGAATAATTCTTTGTAAGACGGTGGAGGAGTATGAGTGAGTTTGAATGAATTCTCTATCTGAATACTTGGATCTAGCCACGAGTTCATCTCGACAGTATTGGATGAACTCGATGGCATTTGAGAATGTTCAATTGGTGGAGCAGTTGGCAAAACATTAGTATTCAAAGATTGAGGTCTTCGATGAGTTGAAGAGCTATTAATCCTCATTCTATTCGAATCATTCGAGCTTGAAGCGACTTGATGACGAAGCAAACGATTTCGCTGTTTGTAACGACTATATTTAAGCATCAGAACAAACAAGATGGCAAGAGCGGCAGTGATAGCATGCAATAAGAATATAAAATCAAATTGACGTAAAATTAATAAAATTAAAATCAAAAAAAGACTGTAGGTGAAAGTTAGAGCGATTTTTTCTTTACAAGCAGACAAAAATCCACTTAAACGAAACAAGAAGCCTAAGAACATTCCCATAAAATAAGCGAAACGATTCTGATTGAATAATGATTTAGCTTCATCCAGTTTTTTTATATTTTCATAGACATAATCGATATGCACCAATAAAACAAGCATTGTAAAAAATGCGTATACAAATTTGTAGAGTCCAAAGAGGAATGAACATAGTCGATCGGTGAAACGAATTTGCTGCTTGACTTGCATTTTGATTGATTCGATTTCAAATCTCTTCAATTTGACTTCAGGATAGAGCTAAATTAGTAAATTTGAAATTAGTGCTCAGTTGGATTGGTAAAATTGAATAAATTACCTTAGTAAATCATCCAACCATACGGAAAGGTTTGATTGATTCCGAATCAATTGTACTCATCAATGAATTTAATTTCGATTCTTTGGAAGCAAATATTACCCTCTTCAAATATTTAAGCCTTGAATTCATCGAAAGAATCAATATATGGACGATGTCTTAAGTAAATTATTTCGTCTAATAGTTTAAGTCTAAAAAAAACTACTGAAGCATTTTTCACATGCAATCAGATGTCATATTTTCAATTGTCAAATCAACGATAATCATATCGAATTGATTCAATTGGATTAATTTGATCGTTTTCATTCGCATATGTTCGATAAAATCTATCCATCAAATCTCGATGGATACTGGTCCAGAGTGAGGAATTTGGAATTTTTCAAATGTTTTTCAATGTTCACTCGAACAAAGCAGAGCATAGCACAACAGCATCACCATATCATTGCGCGATGTAAACAAAGCGCACTCATTCGAAGAGCAGTGCGATCGATTTCATCCACAGCTAATTCTTTTTCGCTTTTTTGCTCGGTGCTTTTGTTTGGATCCGAAAAAATCTAGGTAAAATTTGTCTTAGAATTTATTGCTTATTTATATTTCACTCAAGACAATAACAAGTTTATGTTCTTTTCCCCCCCCCTCTCCCTAATCAAACATTAAGAATTTCGTTTGATTTGAATGATCCACAATTGTTGCTTTATATCGATGAGATTATTGTTGAAATCTTCAGGTATTTCATTGATTATTCTTTGCTTAAGAATTAATCTCACAATTATTCTCTCTAGATCTTCGATCTGATTTGTAGCGAAATTTTTTGTTTGATTTCGAAGAAATTTTTTATACCAATCCAAAGGAAGTTTGATGAATGCTTTGGGAGAAGAAAAAAAAAGAGCCAAATAAATCCGATTGATTGGATCTAAAAGATTCAAAATCTATCTCAAATAGAAAGCTAAATACATTTCGAATAATATTCTTTATCATATCGGCTTATAGGTTCTTGATATTCGATATTCATCCAATTGGATTGGCAATTTTTTTTCATTGCAAAAACAAATCTCGAAACAAAATCAGCTTCGGATGGATAATCGAGATATTTGTTTAACAAATTTTTCTCTTCTGGATCGGCCACATCTTGTAGCCAACCACAATACAAGAGATTGCCAACAAAATAGCCACTATTTTTTCTCAACAGCAATCCAATATTTCTGCTTAGAATTTCAAAATCATCGATCCAATGAAGAGAATAGTTTGAGAAAATAACATCCACACAATCTTGATGATTTTTCAATTCATTGGGCCACGATTCGAATGGTTCTTCTAAATTTTGAACGAAAAAAAATGCGTTGCTTATCTTTCGTTGCTTTGCATATTCGATCATTTTCTCATCGAAATCGAGACCAATCACAAGAGCATTTGGAAACTTATCCGCCAACATTTTGGTGGTATTGCCAGGACCACAACCGAGATCGAAAATAATTCTGCTGGATTGGAGAGGATTTTTTGTGGACAAATCAATTAAATGATTCTCAATTGATTTGATCAATTTGATTGCTGGCTCATATGCATCGGTGGCGTTCGTCTCGTATTCAAGAGGATCTAGATCCATTTTTTAGTCTCAGATTGATAGAATTTAAAAATGATTGGCGATTCTGAAGCTATTGCTAATAGTTTAAGCGTAAAAGAATCTAAAATCAAAATCAATCCAATCGTTTCACCGTACTTAAACGAAATGAAAGTTTCCATTTTCTTTTGGGTTTTTTCATTGTTGAATTGGATTCAACTTAAAACAAGGATTTCTCTATGATTCTGATGCAGATTATCCTATTGATCGATTCCCTCTTAGATTGATTTGCTTCATTCGCTCCACCCTCTTAATCGTTGTGATTGAAGATTGTTGGCATAAAACTGATTTAAAACCGATGCGATTAACAATGGCTTAGAGCTGATGTCATCAAATAAAAATCAGCTTGAAGGATTGAATGATTGGATAATTACGCCTACTTTGATCGCGATCATCTTCATAACCTTAAAGATTGTGCAAAAAAAACAATAATATTTAAAATCCAGAAACGATTGTCGACACAAGGGTCTCAAACTTTAAAGTGTAAACTAAACTAAACACTACACCAAAGGACCTGATCTTTAAGAAAAGATAAAAAAAATGAAAAAAAAAATAATGTGCGTCGGCCGGGAGTCGAACCCGGATCAACTGCTTGGAAGGCAGCTATAATAGCCGTTATACCACCGACGCAATTCATAGTGAACAAGGGACAAAATTTGAATCTCTTCCATTGCTTCAAATTAAAATAAAAAAAAACGAATAGGAAAAAATGAAAACTTGATATCATCGAATAGAAAGCTAGAGAAATGCAGTGAATAATTATTCTTGATATCTTAAACGAAGAAGAAAAACTGAAATAGCCCAACTGAAATGATAATGATCGAAGACTCAATGAAAGGGAAATGTTGAGAATAAAATTAATTCGATTGCTCAATGCTGAATATTCTACGATATCTAATGATGGAAAATATTCAATGCTATCGTGGAGAACAGAATTGTAAGATTTGTAAACTTCAAATAGGTAGCAAATATTCTAAGATTCTAGTACAAATTAAGATTAAAGTGCAAATCAACGAATGCTAGAGCTAAGAAATGCAAGAACTCTCTCTCTCTCTCTCTCTCTCTCTCTCTCTCTCTCTCTCTCTCTCTCTCTGTCTTTAAAGGACTTTCTTTGATAAACTTAATTTAATAAACTTTTTTTTTTATTCTTTAATCAAATTCGTGTTTCTATCGAAATGGCGGTCGTTCGCAAATCTTCGAAAACGATCGAGAGACGAGAGAGATCGCAATTTAGATAGCTTAACTTGAGCTCAATATTTCGCTCAATTCGAATAATTTTTGATTGCAATCAACGCAAAACTTGCTTTTCCTCCAACAGGTTTTCTTTCGAGCGTTTTTTTTTCGGTTGATGATAGATTGGAGATGCTCGAATAGTAGCATCTTTCAGTGGTCAGCTCGATCTAAGCATCGAGAGCATTGGCTAAGAAATTGTTTGGTTTATTTTTTACGACTCATTCCATTGCTTTTTTCTATTCGATGCTCGATGTTGTGAAGATAATTGCTTTTCGAGGATATAAAATTGTCGCCTTCACCGAAGATTTCACTGCATTTCTAGAAGCTGCTTAGAAGCGGTATTGAAATCGAATTTAAAATTCCATCGTAGAATAGAAATTCTCTCGATTCTTCTATGGGTTCTTCGGTTCCAAATTTTAAAATGTTCTCGATAATTCTTGTATTGGTGATTGTTTCGACTCTAAGCCAAGTAGAATGTCAATACACTAAAGCAAAAAACTGTTCAGTCGATGCATTCGATACAAGTTTCGCGAATGCTTATGGTCATTTTGGTTTAGAAAGTCTTTCATTGCCAACAACACAATCGAAGCTGAAACAATATTGTAAGGCTGTGGCGGCAAACAAAATCTTCTCGAAAGATTTCGGTGAACGTTGCTTGACTGGTACATCACAAACGCTTCTAAATCTTCAAGTCTACAACGTCGATAGAATCAATAAACCTTATTGTGGGAAAAATGGAAAGAAAAAGGTAAAGTATTTGATGATTTGAATGATTCGAAACAAACTTACTTGATTCATTTTGTTTTTCCCCCCAAAATCAGGAAGCTTTCGTTCGATGGTCTTCATGTGGCAATTCAGCTAAACCTGAGACCAAAAAATGTTGGGATCAAATGAATGAAGGAATGAACAATGCAAGAAAAGTACCGAATACCAAAAGTCGTATTCCAATAGTCTGTTGGTGGGTCTATTCAATTTTTTTGTCCATCTAAATTTTGTCCAATAAATCTAATCCAATTTTTCGTAGTCAATATTACGATTGGATTGAATGCATGAAAAAAGCCTGGAAGGAAGATCCGAATTGCGATAAAGAAGCTCGAGAAGGTTACGAGCAATTAGTTCATAAGGCAACAGTCGATTCGATGAATTTGATCTGCAATCGATTGGAAGGTGACAAGAGTAAATGTGCTAAACTTTACGAAGAGATGCCAAAGAAAAAGCCAAAGAATACTCGTCCGACTGCAATAACTTATATTTTCGATATATTTGAATCTCTTTAAAACAAAATGGTCTATATCAACATGGTTTGATAGTGCGAAACGGAAATTTTATAAATTTTTTTATTTAATAAAAACTTCTCAAAAAATCAAGTCTTGTTTTAAACAATTTAGTAAATTAGAAAATTTTCAATAGTTACATAGCCAAACACTTTTCCTGGTTAGATCCGATCGGATAAAGTTCAAGATCAAACAAACTAGCGAAACGGAATCAATATCAATAAATAGATCGCAAAGATAATGAGAAAAGCAATTAGCAAATATTGTGAGCATTTCAATATGATCGAGATGAGGGCTATAAAAAGTGAAAGTGATTTTTGGAGGATTGAAATATAAGAATGTCGATGTTAGGCAGCGATCAACTTCAACGAGAACAGTGAGAGCAACAAGTGGTTCGAGATTGGATACAGTGTTTTTGTTGGATAATAGACAGCTAATCCAATAGCTAAACAAATTTCGATTAGATAAGATAGCCATGCTGAAGTGAGTATGATTTGTTGTTGGAGGGCTAGAATTCGAGACATAGAGAGAGAGAGAGAGAGAGAGAGAGAGAGAGAGAGAGATTAGTCTGGTTAGCTTAGTCTGATGTTTTGATTGAATGTTGGCAAGAATATTTTCTATAGACTAGCGATTCACTCACTAGCAAAGATTGGTTTCGATAACAATAGGAATGTGAATATGTTCATTGTGAATTCGATTCTTGGTTTTGCCATTGTTCTTAGCCATTTGATTGAAGAAATCAATGGTTTGAAGAGGAACCAATCCGAATCAATCACTTTGAACTCTGTCTATATCGTAATGAGACATGGCGATCGAACACCTACTCATTTCTATCCCAACGATCCATTCGAATCTATGCAATCGAAAATCTGGCCTGAAGGACTTGGACAATTGAATAAGCAAGGTAAAATACGATCTCGGACCGCAGGAAACCTATACAAACAAATCTATGAGGATTTTTTGATCGGTAAACAATCGCGGACACTACTTTGCTGGTCATCGCCTCGACAACGAACAATCGATACAGCGAAACTTTTCATGAAAAGTTTTCTCAAAGATTCTGAAATCGATTTTCAAATTCTAATCGATGAAAAATTGCTGTCGACAAGTTTCAAATGCCCTAAAGCTGATCAAATATGGCGAAATTATCTATCAAGCGAACGAGTTCGCCATTATAGAGAATCTAAGAAAGAATTCATTGAATATTTAGAGACCAAAACAGGCGAAAACTATCTCGAGAACGAGATTGAAACTTTGAGAAAAATCGAATTTTTGACAACAACTTTGGAGATCGAACGAGACGAATATGGGCTTCAAGTGGAAGATTGGATCCGTAATCGTACAGTGATCGATTCGTTGGATGATATAAAAAATCATGCCTTTCTGTTCGATTGGCAATCACCGAAGATTCAAAAATTACGAATCGGATATCTTCTAGAGAGAATATCCAAAGCTATACTTCTTCACAAATCAAAAACATTCACCGAAAACAATGGATTCTATCTCTTCTCGACTCACGATGTCGTCCAAGTGATTCTTTTGCAAGCATTGGGAGTGTACGATCAGATAGGTACGAAGCCACCATCTTATGCTTCAGCAATCGTATTCGAATATTATCAGCAAAATTCGGATGAAATTGAACGAGACAGTAGCGAGAAGAAAATTCATTCCAACAAAAAAGATTTGATACGTATTTTGTACAGAGAAATTCTCAACAACAATCAAACGTCAGAGTTTTTCATCAAAGAGAAGCAATTAATCATCGATCAATGTAGGTACGAATCGATCGCAATCAATCTGACCGATAATAGTCAATCGAAATCTCTAAATTTGTGTCCAATGGAGAATTTTCTCAAAGCAATCGATGAATACTGTCTCACAGAAAAGAATCTAATCGAAACTTGTAATTCCAGTGAACGAATAGCGATTAGTTTCTCTCTCCATCTATCACTTTACATTTGTTTAATCATTTTATCTTTTACATCATTGAATCGAATTAAATTTATGCTTACATAATGAATTTCATTGACGATATACGATTTAAACATCGATCGATTAGAGTGAATCTATTGCATTCATAGAAAATCTCATTGATAATTATGAAGAATACATCGATGACATTGGTATGGTCATTGATATCTTCTTCAACGAATTAACATAACAGCTATGATTACTGAATCAATGATCTGATCAGTAATCCAAGCTGACCGAATTCGGAGAAGAGGAGATTTCAATATCTAAGCAAAATTTGAATCGAAATTGAATCGTTTCATTATGTTTCTGATAAGGCCTGCATCGAATAGCCAGATCGAAAAAAATAAGATTCAATAGAATACAGTAATTAGAGGAAATTTATTGAAATAAAACCAAATGAAATGGTTAATATGCGATATCGAAATCGAAATGAAATGACACATAACAGATAAGTAATCTAGCAAAATGAATAGAAATGATTATTTATAATTCATAATGATAGTTATTGTTAGGTTAGTTTGAATTTGATTATTAACTGTTGATTAGGTAAAATCTCGATTAAATTATTATTATTATTACTTTTTTTTAAATTACAAAATTTCAAAATGATCCTATATGATGATGATGATAATGATAGATCGATGTGAGGAAAACGATTGCAATTCTTTAACGACTTCCAGTGAAAGTTTTTTCGATACTTTCTCTTACTTTCTCTCTCTCTCTCTCTCTCTCTCTCTCTCTCTCTTAGTCCAGATTGATGATGTGTAGAGATGCGAAGATTGATTGGATTTTAGATTTTAGCAGTTTGATGAGAGAAAACTCGTTTCATTTCTTCCTGTTTTTCATAGTGCCGAATCAGGAAAGCATAGACATAGGCACAAAGCACTATTGCAGTGGAGGCAAAAAACGATCCAACATCTTCTTTCGATAGCTCTGCAATCTCTAAGATTAAAGCTATTGTCATCAATATGGCATAGGTCAAAACTAACGGAAAATGCTTCCGCCAGACACCGATCACTCCTAGAAGGCAAAACATTATGACCATAATGCAGGCGAAAATCAGCACCCGATGATTGTTGCGAAATTCTGGTTCGCCGAGATCACGGCCACTGATGAGCACAAAAACGGATCCGATTATCACCAGAGAATTGGAGACTAGAAGTATCCATTTCAATATTTTGAAAACAGTTTCAAGCGAAGGCAAATAATCGTTTACGTTCAAAGCCATTCCAAACGATGATGTTCGTTCTGATCGTTCGATGATCGAATTCGTTACAAAACCGATTGTCGAATCGAATTCGTTAGATTTGAATAGTAATCGAATCAAATCGAATCAGAATTGAAATCAGAGAATCATAAACTACTACCGTTTCGATAAATGTTACAGTAAACGTTTCAGTACGAAGTATGATTCCAAAAACTCTTTAAGATTTAGCAACGAAGTTGAAAACTCGACCGAATACAAGTCGGGACTGTTTCTAGTCAATCGAAAGTATTTTGTCTCTCTACGTACTCATTGTCAAAAAGGTAAGATGGAGAAAGAAGATGAAAGAAAGAGAGAACAATAGAGGTGTGCACAAACATTACTGCAGTTTTTTGAAATCAGTTTCTCAGGTCTTTGAAATCAAATCGAAAATATTCGCAAGTTTCATAGTGATCATAATGCTTGTAATCTGAAAAAAAAGAAATCTAGGCTAGACTAACATCTTTAATCGTAACTGAGATTGTTGCTTCCAGCATTGATAAAAACGAACGAATATTAGCAAAAAAAAAAACAAAAACAACAACAACAACCAACAGCATCGACCAACCGACAACCGAACTAAACTAATGGCAAAAAGTTCACTAAGTCATTTGCGGTCGAAGCTAGAGAGGCTAGAGAGAGAGAGAGAGAGAGAGAGAGAACGAGCATCGAATACATCAATCATAAGAAAAGAAACAAAAAAAAAGAAAAAAATAAAGCGTCACAAAACGTAAAAAAACGTAGATTTTCGATCGATGAGAGTTTTCATTTCTCACTATAGAGAGAGCTCAGGTTATCTCAGGTGTATCTCAGGTTTGAGCGTTTCTCTCACTTTCACTGGAAAAATCAAAAAAAAAATCAAATCCGCATTTGAAATCTCTCAAAGCTCTATCTTATTTGACGTTTTTTTTCTTCTTTTTCTTCTTCCCCAATTTTCAAGTGAACTAGATTCACATTTGTTATTTAAACAACTAAAGAGGAAATTAGTTTTTCATTTTTCATTTTGGTTTTTTTTCAATTTAATTTCGTTTCAACTTGTTCCGAATTTCATTCGATTTGTTGTGTTTTAGATATTCTAATTTTCAGTATTCTAATAGAATTTTACTGCTAGAAAGAAATCTAGTGTCAGAAGAGAGCCTCGCAGAATCCTAACATCGTTTGCGTGATACTAAAGTATTGCTATTTTCATTTCAATTCAAGATAGATTGGTTTTGTTCTGATTACGCAAGTTACTTTGCACTAGTTTACTAACACATGGGATCAATCTGGCTATTTTGGAGAGAAAAAGAGAGATTTGAATCGTCATCAAAACTCGAATCTAAAATACTTGAATTCGAAATTCTAGCGTAAAAAGAATCAAGTGGAATTGGATATCTCGATCTCTATCGATGTTTGGTTTAGTTCGAACTTAGATTCGCTATTCCATTAAGTTTGAAATAAATCCAGTTTACTAATCTGCTCAAATCGAGCTCAATTTACCACCACGTACCTTAGTTTACGCGCGCGTAATTTTGTTCAAATTCAATTTTACTGATTTGAGTCGTTCGAAAATCTTTCGATCGGTACTTCTCAATAAACAGATAGATTCGCATGAGAGAAAAATTGATTCATCAATGATTCGCGTGATGAATAAAGCCTAAAATACAATAGATCACAGAGATCATACAATCAATTCACTTTAGATCTTAGTATTGTTTCCTCCACATCAAACAGTTTCAAAAAAAAAAAAAAAGATTTGAGCGAGATGATCCACTTGGCTACGATGAAAGTAATGCAATACAATTTTCTTTTCTTCATTTTTTTCTGTTCTTGTTTTTGTGGAGCAATGAAGAGTCAAAAAAAAAGAAAAAGAAGAAAAATATAATTTCCGGGTGCCCAATTTTTTCACTCTAATTGGTAGGTAGTTTTCAATCTAATAGCTCGCTAATGATGAGATACGAAAATTTTTGGAAATTATCAAATTACTTCAGAATACTAAATACTAAATATCATAGTTATGTTAGGCTATGAGTTTATGCTATGTTAAGATCTCGAAAAGAGAGAGAGAGAGAGAGAAAATCTAAGCAATTCAAAATTTGTTTAGCTTAGAGCTAAGTGCAAACAATAGTGATTAAGCTTCTAGGTAGATCGTTTCATCGTTTCAGTAGATCACTACTATTCATTACACATTCACTAAACTAAACAAATGTTTCCGTCATATCATGCAAATTATCAGACTTCGATCTCTAAGCATTTCAATCATTTTTTGTTTTTTGTTTTTTGTTTTTTTTTTTTTTTTTTGAATCGAGAAAGTCTTTTCAAACGAAAGAATTTCACTCTCTTTCCAAATCTCAAAGAACTCTAGATGTAGAAGTTTTAGATTAGCTTGCTTGCCAAACTTTTAATGATTTTGCTCTTTTTTAGCCAAAAAAAAACAAATAATCTCCGATGACTTACATCGAATTGTGTGGACATTTCTAGTATTTTGCTTGTATCAATAGAGATCTATTTTCGAATAATTCTGCACTCGTTTCGAATATAATCTATCTTCTGGTCCTAGACAAACTTGATCAGATAGAGAGAGAGATTAAATCTTTTTGATGGGACAAAAATTAAAATTATTCTTGAGATGATTAAGAGAGAGTAATCTTCAATTAGAACTAGGATTAATTAAATAGGATTTCACTGGCCTAATGTAAATTTTATAGACCAGAAAATTAAACTATCCGATCCGAATGACCAAAAATTTCTAGATCTTCGACGCTAATATCATCGAAACGATTATTTTGATGAAAATATTAGAAACAGCGAACCAAAAATGATCAAATGAATCACTCGATCGAATCCGATCGCTCGTCTCTTCCATCGACGACAATAGTTTTGTGACGACGATTTTAAAATACCGAGTTACCGGTACAGTGAATATGGAACAACAAACGTCTACGCTCGATGGCTTGCAAAGTAGAATGTCGTTTAAATAGATATGGAAAATTACGATCAAATTACTCGTGCGGATTCGACAGAAAGAGAAAACTCGAGCATATAAATACCAATGCACCAAACATTTGGATTGAACATTTTTCTGGTAGTTATAAACCCGTTCGATTGCTCTATTATGGTTCGATTATTTAAAAGCTAACAATTGATGATTGTGAATCTTCTCTCAGCATCGAGCCTTCTTTATGCTTTAGTTTGAGTTCTCAGAAAAAAAAACTTCGCTGTATCGGTGATCCGATTCGCATTCGATCAATTTGAAATTCTGATTCCAGAATAAGAAACTTTTTTTTTCTTTCAAATGGAAAAATTATCAAAGAATTCAGAACGCTTCTCGATGTTTCTTTCTACGATAGTTTTTGTGCTAATAGTTTTGTCCTTTTCGAATGATGTTTGTGCGGAAGAGAAACGTCCCGGTCTTTTTTCTCAAATGAATAATTGGCTAGCAAAACTTCGTGGGGGAAAAGAGCCAAGCACACAGAACATGAATCAAGATGACAAGCAAAAAGATGACAAGAAAGAAGAGACCACAACACATGGCCCAATCAATGCGATGGGCCAAATGTATCCACCAATGATGTTCGGAATGGGTCATCCAGCTTTCAATCCGATGGCTGCCCCTTCACACTATCCCGGTATGATGGGATTACCTTCTAGCAGCCCTTTTTTTGCACCGATGACTGCGTTGTCTAGCCATCAATTTGCAGCCCATCAACCACCGAATAGAATGCTGCAAGCGGCTGTTCCATCCACTCAGAATTTCAATCCTTTCGTTTCGTCATCGATGAATATGATGCCATCAGGAATATTCAACTCTTATTCCCCATCCTCGCAGATGCTGCCGTAAGTAAAAGTTCTATGATTTCACTTAGAAAATTCTTTCATAGTTTCACTTTCTTGCACATCTCAAACGATAAAATCTATCTGAAATAAAACTGATCATCTTCAAATTTTTATCTATTTTAAAAGAATCTCAAACGATTTCGCTGAATCATTCGGATCTTTTGGACCTTATTCGAATGAACAAAACGATCCCAGCGAGCCTTACAATGGACCGAATAGCGATAGTTTGATGCCGAATCCTCATCACCACCACCACCATCATCATCATCCTCATTCTTCCAATACTTCTCCGAATGGATTCGATGATGGCTACGGAAAATGAATCGGATCCAATCTGATTGGATAAAAAAAATCTCTTCCAAATCGGATTGAAGTTTTTTCTGCCAAATACATTCAAGAAATCTATTGAAGAACTTTGTCACTGGAATTTTTTTTTGTGAGTCTCGAGATTCAGAAGCAAAAATACAATCAAAATAAGCGATCGATTGATTTTGCTTTCATTGGAAAAAAGAGAAAAAATTCTTGTCTTGGTCATGCAGTCGGAATCGATTGTTTATCGGAATTTGAAATATTTCAATTTCTTCTCTGTCTTTTTTTATCTTTCCTCGAATCTAGCAATTGTTTGGTCCGTCTATTTGAATCGCGAAATTTTCGTTTTCAAAAAGATGTCTTGTTGCTTCGTTTTTTTTGAGTGATTTGAAAGAATCTTGAGGCGTTCAATCACTTTGTTTTGTCGAAAATTTTTGAATGTCAAATTAACATTTAATTGTCGCTCAAATTGATCTCTCACTTGAATATCGATGTCTTAATCTTCGAAATATCTCTCTCTCTCTCTCTCTCTCTCTCTTTCGTTTTGGTCGATGTGGATTGATTGAGGTATAGAGTTTAACAAAAAGATTACTTGCTGTTTGTGACTTGATTCGAGTCTTTTTTCTTTTTTTTTCTCTAAAACTTTAAATAATTTTCTGCTCATCAACGTTGAAGCAGAAAGTTTGTTAAAGCTATAGTTATTTTGTTCTCAGTGTCAGGTGAAGTATGACAATCTAAATCTTTGTAAATCTTTTTCTCATTCTCTCACCGATCAGAACGACTAATTTATGGCAATTTTCAATTTGTTTTTCATTCTTCTCTCTCTCTCTCTCTCTCTCTCTCTTCATTGTGATGTCAACTTCTTGTGAATAAAACTTTCAACTAAAATTACCTTAAATGATATATTTCATGTTCCAGAGATTTTATTATTCAAACAAAAATATTGGAAAATTGTTATAAATTATAATGATGGTGAATGATGAATGATGAACGAATGATTATGACCAAACTTAATCTAAGGCACAGATCCCCAATAATGAATATCTGATCAATCCATATTACAATTATTGTTTGTCAAATTTTTGAAATCTTACGATCCGGAAGATTAATCTCGATGATTAGAATTTTTCGTCTCGAAATCAAACTCTTCGGCATCACGGTATCTCGGTTCGGTGGCGATAAAAAAATCATCAAAATAGCTGTAAAGATATTCAAAAGTTGGCCGTTTCTCTGACTCTTTATCCCAACATTGAAGCATTATTTGATACAATGAATTTGGACATTCCACATTCTTTGGTTTAGGCATACGATAACCTCGTTCCACTTGTTCCAAAACATCTCGGTTGCTCATTCCAGGATAAGGCACTTGACCTTTCGTAATCAATTCATAAAGCAAAATCCCATAGGACCAAACATCTGATTTGCTGGTAAATTTTCCTTTGCTTGCTGCCTCCGGAGCAGTCCATTTGATTGGAAATTTTGCCCCAATTCTAGCGACATAGTAATCCTCTTCGATGATTCTAGCTAATCCAAAATCAGCCACTTTGACAACTCGATTTTCACCTACCAAACAATTGCGCGCTGCCAAATCTCTATGAACTAATTTAACTTTTTCTAAATATGCCATCCCGGAAGCAATCTGAGACGCCATATCTATAAGGTCTACTATGGTCAATGTTTGTGATTCTGGATGATCTCTCAAATAATTCAAAAGAGATCCTTTTGACATGTACTCGGTGACAATCAAAAGTGGTTGCGCTATACATTAAAAAAGTCAATAGAAATCTTAATTTTTCTCTGAAAAAAATCGGATTGAAAAAAATTTGTTTCTAACCAGCCGAACAGACGCCATATAATGGGACTAATTTTTCGTGACGGTAACGACGCATTATCGCAGCCTCCTGTAAAAAGGCTGAGACTGACATTGATCCTGGTTTCAATGTTTTGATGGCGACTCTAGTCTGACCACGATAGAGGCCATAAAATACTTTACCAAAATTACCGGAACCTAGCTCCCTGATTAGTTTCAAATCGTGTCGATCTATTTCATCGGATCGTACCGAAGGTCCCACTACAGCTCTATTGATTTTCGGACAAGGCTCTGTTAGACGACAACAAAGTCCATTGCTAGCGATCGAATAGTGTTCCACCAGATCTTGAAGAGTGAGAAAAGATTTTCTTGCAGTTATGAAGAAATCTCCATTAGATTTGGTCTGAATTTTATAGTGCTTAACGTGTTCCAATTTCAAAGAGTCAAAATCTCTGACAGAAAGAGAAAAACATCCTGATTTGGATTGTTCAAGTGATTGTTATCAAACAACAACAACAACAACAAAAACAAAATGAATATCTAAGTAGATTGAAACAATCACCTGGATCTTGTTCACTGTTGCGAATCAAATATGTTCCTCGAGGACAATCACCAAACAATAATAATCTTTCAGCTTCTCTACGAGAGATTTTCGAAAAAAACCATCTAGGCAAGCAAAAAGTTTGGAACGAGAAGGAAAAAAATAAAAAATAAAATAAAAAGAAAAATCACAAACATAGAATAGAACACTGATGAAATCGATTTGTTCGTAAAACAGTTTTGGTTTGAAAATTTGCTAAAGAAAAATTACCAACACAACAGCTAATCACTCACTCTTTAGTTTCAATTGCATTGTAGACAACAAAATTCATCGGAATGAATCCTTTACGTTCAGGTTGATTTAGTTTGGAAGCAAGCCACCAATCTGGTTCGCTATCATCAAGAACGATCAATTTCTCATTCTTCTCGAAGCTTAATTCTCCTTCTTCTCGGCTCTCGTAAGCGTATAATGCAATGACAATATTCGATAGACGAGAACAATTGGTGTTCCCTGCAGTATGACCTCCACGGACCATATTATTGTTTTTGTTTGAATTTGTAGAAGATTTTGTCGAAATCGAAACAGAATTATTTCGATTCTTTTGAACGATCGAGATCGTTCCATCGTCCAAAGAATCGTTGTTAGATTTTCTGCTGGCTTGCAGAGCTAGCAAAGATTTTTTACTCGTATTCTTAGGCGATTGTATTCGAACGGAAGTTTCTTTTTGATCAAAACTAATGGAATGCTTCGCTGATAAATTATCGATTCTATTCAATGATTGATTGTTAGATTGATCACGAATCGATTCATTTGTAAGATCATTTTGCTCATCCGATTGATTCGGTAAGGTCGGAAGAGGTTTTTTTGGATGCTTTATGGGTTTCGGTGAAATACAACCCAATTTAGCAATCAATTTGAACATTCTGAAGCGGAAGGTAAAAATTCGAATTTGGTCCAACGAATACTTTTCAAAATCGAATGGTTTGATATGTTGGGGAAAAATTGATCAAAATTCTCAATTTTTACTCATCAGAGAGAGAGAGAGAGAGAGAGAGAGAGAGAGAGAGGTGAGCTCGAAATACTCTCGGAGAAAAACTTTCACTTTTTCAGTTGTGAATTGATCAGATTTTTTTTCTCTCTAAGCTTCCATTACAATGAATCTCATCACAATTGATTTGCATCAATCCATCAAAACATTTGATGAAAGTTTTGAGTCGCGTAAAAATGCGATCAAATCAAGCAAAAAACTCATTCAATTTGTCGCTTCTTCATTTCGATACTATCATTAGTAGGAAGGTGTTTGTGAGTGTGTATGTGTTTGTTCGATAATTGAGAATATAGTTGTTGATCTGATCGCTTATAAAAAACCATATAGACAATAATATGATATTATCTTCTAAATCAGTTATCGATAAACCAATTTATGCAAAAAAAAAAATAAAAAAAAATAAAAAATAAAACATCATCAACGGAAATCAAGTTTCCTTCCTCTCTTTTTTCTTTTATAGTTCAAAATCAATCCTAAATTTTCACCAGTTTCAGTTTTGAGTGCGCTGTTTTTTCTAAATGCCTATGTAGAGCGCACATTGATTATTGACCACATTGAAAGAGAAAGAACAAGAAATTATTTTTTATGAAATTTTTTAATTATTGATTAACATCAATCCGATGATGATTCCTTTAATAAACTATTCATTTCAATAGCAATAGTTTTCACATTGAAGATGGCCATTTTAAACATCAATGGAAGGAGACCATCATTGGTCAAAAAAAATGCTTAAGAAATTATCGCTCTGATATTTGATCAGTTCGACTCGATTCACAGCAATTTATATTGGTTGAATCTTCTTGTAATGTGTTCACTAGAATTGTTCGTACAAGGGCAATCAAAATGATAGCGATCCAGAGTGAGATATAATGGAAATATTTCGACACAAAACAATAGGCTAATAATGGACCGCTCGAAAGAAACCAAACAAAAATGATTGTTTGAAATGGCAAAAGCACTAGATATGAGAATAGATTAGTCCATTCTTTCTCGAGAATTTGTCTTGTATCGACATCGCTAATTTTCTCTAGGATAGCATTCTTTAAAAGTCCATTACACATCAATATCAAATCGGTGAGCATTTTTTTTCCTTTTCGATTTATTATAGAAATTCTTAGATCTGCAAATTATTATAGAATTTTTCAGATAGAGCAGCCAAAATTTCTTCTTAAATTAGCGTTTCAAACAATACCACTTAATTTCCCTTTTTTTCGTTTAAACGAAAGCTTTAGGAATATCGTAATTTGATTGTAAATCAAACGAAATCAAATTTGATTTGTTAGTTTTCTCTTCTAATTCAATCGATTGAAAGATTTTTTTTCCTTTTTTTTTTTTGATATAAAAGATTGTTTTTATTTCCGGAAATTTTGAAAAAGAAAACGTATGCAACACATTTTGAATGGATTGATTGTTTCACTAGAGATGGGCGAAAAGCTCCAACTCTTATATTGTGGAACAAATTGAAGTTTCGGACACTGAATTAATGGGTGCAGGGAAGTCATTTGAAATTTTCGATTTGACTAGAATCGATTCGTATCGTGAATCATCCGGTTCATCTTTCTCTTGTGAAACATTCAATGGAAGAGCAGACAACTTTTTTGTAGGCGTATGGATTGAGGAATTGATTTTCTCATTCATCGAATTGAATGTTAAAGAACCGTTGATTTGTTGTGATAAGCTATCGCAATCATAAAAAGGAGAAAAATTAATTATTCTCTTTCTCTTCAAATCCAAACAATTAATTATACCTTGAAGAATCTGAAGTTTTATGGATAGAATTGTTGGCACTGCTAATCGGTGTTTTGGTTGTGAATTCTGGAAAACAAGCGAACATACTCTGTTGTTTCTTGAGAATTTTCTGTTTCGAGCTGATGCTTTTGAGTTTGGAGATGATTTTACCTTTCTGCAGACTCATACCTTTATTTTCATCATGACTAGTTGGCCATAGATTTTCTCTAGATCCGAACGGAGAAGCCAGAGTAGATGTTTGACCCAGACCGATCTTTCGAAAATCATCAAAACTTTGTCCTCGATGCAACATATGCTCGAAATAAAACGAATCAAAAGATTGCTCTCTTTTCAACACTCTTGTCGATCCTCGACTATTCAGAAGACCTTGGATCCATGCAGAAGACTTCTCTGGGGTAGAAATCACAGGCAAATCTACGTTGATGTTCTCTGCGCAATTATTATGATGTTTGATGATGGGCAATATATGCGAATTGCAACCTAACCAAACCGCAACATACGATACAGTTAGTGAGCAATACGCTTGAATAATATTCTGATGCATATCCAACAACGATAATCGCTTCCCATTATCTTTGATATCCCATAATTGAAAAGTATTATCTTCCGAATAGGAGAGAGCTCTTGATCCATCTGGAGTCAATACGATGCCGATCACATTGGCATTATGGCCAGTCAAAGAAAGCAGTTCAGCGCCAGTGTTGATGTCCCAAACAATAATATTACAATCTTGTGATCCGCTAACGACAACTGTTTCGTTTAAAGCAGCTGTAGCCACACATGAAATACCTCCTTCATGTCCAACCAGAACTTGGGTCAATTTTCCGGTCGAAGTTTCCCAAATTTTCAATGACATATCTTGAGAGCCAGTAATCAACGTCTTATTGGAATAGGTACAAATGAAACAGGTTATCGAATCACTATGTGAAACTGATTTCTCATTTTCGGGCTCAAATATTCGCCAATATTTAAGACTTATGAGTTTCAGTCCAGTTCGATTAGATATGAAAACAATTAGTCTATGTCAAATTTTAATAGAAAAATTTTAAGCTTACCAATTATTGAATTTGCCACTGATGCCAAAACAAGTTCCACCGTGAACGAAAAGATTCATTGTAGGTTTATTCAAAATGCTCATTAATTGGACAGCAGTTTCGGCTGCCCAGATACGTATCACCGAATTGATATCTGCTGATAGGACTTTTTTGTTATCCGAAAGCACTTTCACAATCGTCAAGGAATACGGTGCGTGCTCGATGAAATCGCTCAAATACATCGATAATGTGATACTCCAAGATTTCAAAAGCCCATCTTCGGTACCGAAAACAATAAATTGACTGTTAGATGCAATGTCTATACAGGTGATTGTGGCCTTGCCACTATCCAATGTGATGTAGTTTTCTGCCGAAGACGTAAGCCAAATTTTGACCGAACGATCCTTGGAACCACTGGCGGCGTAATGACCGTCGCGTGATATACAAACGCAAGTGATCGGTTCGACGTGATTACCCATTGAAGAGATTGATGTCTTCTTCCTAGAGGAACCTTGAGTAGACAAAAAAGTTGCATTCTTATTCTTTTTACGATCAGATGCACGAGCATTTTTACTACTACTAAGTTCTTTGAGGTCTTTGGTGATGGAATTGGTGATGTTACAAGGCATCTCTTGATTGATTGTGTCAGGAATTAGATTATTGTTCGTGGAAATATTATTGGGAATCATTTGAAAAGGATCATTGTTGTCATTCAACGATTTATTGTCGATGATAATCTCGCCAGACGTACCTATCTGCTCAACTCTTTTAACGGGATAAAAATTCCAAACGATAATCTTGTTTCCACCAGTAGTTATCAAGAAATGATCATTTTTTTGAGGTAAAATCGATGTAATCATTTCAGTGTGACCACTAAGTACCTGAAGTTGTCGTGCTGAATGTATATCAAACACCACAATTCTTCCTTCTGCATAGCCTATCACACATCGACAATTGTCTTGTGCGAAACGGACATAGCTAACAACGCTTGTCACTGATGATAGCGTTCCTGTGGTTGTCGGCTGTAGACTATGAATTTCGGTACCGGTTGTCAAAGCTCTCAAATGTAGACTATTATCGTCTAGTGACAATAGTAAAAATGTAGAGTCTAATGAGATATCCATATGTAGAACGGGTCGCATCAATAAAATCTCATTAAGAATGCAGAAATTTTCCAGATTCCAAATGACAACGGTACGATCAGTGGATCCCGATACCAAAACATCATCGCCTGAATTAATGCACAGACAGGTTACCATGGATTTATGATGTTCGAGGCGAGATAGAAGTGTTCCGTTAAGAAGATTGACCACACATATCGATCCGTTTTCGGAACCACTCAAAACAATCGATTCTTGATGATTGATTGTGACGCAAAGAACTCCAGCACTGTGATGACTATGATGTTGTTAAGATATTTAGGAGAGCATTTGAAAAAAAATCCAGACACCAATTAATAGACTTACTGGAATTTGTGGCAAAGAAAGCATTCATAGATTTCTGACGAAATCATTTCGATTTGCCAGATATGAACCGAGTTATCTTCGGCACCGGTTGCAAGCCATCGATCAGAAATCGATAACGAAAGACAGGTCACAGTGGATTCATGTCCTAGATATTTCGTCATGAAAGAATATGAACTGTTAGATCTATTCTTGTTGTTCTGTATCCAAACTCGATCTAAACATTACCTTCGAAACTTTTGACAAGAGATTTGGTCGCTAGGTGAAAAAAATGAATAATTCGACCTTCACAAACGATAAGATGTTGAGAATTCGAAGTCGAAACCGCTCTTGTGATCGAATTCCAAGGAGTCGTGATCATGGTGAGTTGAGGAGGAACAGGAAGATTAAGCCAGATATTTAATGGATAAAGCATTGGCCGAGAAGAATTTTCTTGTATTTTTGCATAACATTGTTGTAATAAATCAAAGAGAAAATTTGATGATTGAATCTTTGAGAACGATTGTGATGAGCTCGAAGTTCTTTGCTTTTTAGGATGAGAATCAATCTTTTCGCTCAAATGTGATAGAGAAAGGGTGGCTGGAGCTACGAATGCTGCTAACCAAGAGAGAATCTCCACAGGTAATTGATAGGCATCTTGTGTGACAACATGGACAGATTGTTTAAGCATCGAATAGAGTTGTTCAATGTCCCAATCTAGAATTCGGCTTCTAATTGCATCGAGAACACATCGTAGATAACAAACGGAAACACTTTGTACAATGACGTTCAAAAAACGAATATTCATCAACGCTAACGATTTGAGGTCAGACAAATTGTCCGATTTAAGAAGATGATGCCAAAGCTCATCAACTTCTCTGATGAGCTCAGTATCTCGGCACGAAGTATGAAGCTACAAAAATTTAAGATACGATTTTTGAGTGAAGATTAATCAATATTGATTCGATAAAGTTTTATCGGTTTCAAACAAATTACCTCGTTGAATAGATGAAGAAAAGCAACAGCTAATTCGGAATGAGTAGCTTTGATCTGTTTCGGATCAGCTAAATATCTGTTTTGAATTGCTAAAACTATTGATGCACTTTTCCAATGAAGATAAAGGCGACCCTGAAGATAGTATTCTTTGAGAAGATGTCTCAATTTAGATTTCAAAATGATCCAAATTGATGTTGTGGAATTGGTTTTGAATTGTTTCGAAACATTCGTCGATTTTGGTTTCGAATGGTTTGAATCTAAATGTTTGCGTTGATTTCGAAATTGTGTAGCTTTGAAATCGTTCGCCCAAATTTGACAGACAAAAGTCTCTTCGACTAGATTGAATATTTCTGTCTCTCTGAGGCCATATTTGGTGCAAGTGAGATAAGAGCATATTTTTTGAACCAATTGGACTGGGGCACATTCTTCAAGATCATCAAGAATCACTGTGACGATTTGTTCGACAGTAAGAGGCAATTGTTTTGGGAAGAAAAATGATTCCCAACAAGAAAGAATCGAATCGGAGAGCATCGTAGCGAACAGGGGTGTCATTTTTGAACGAAAATCTATCGAAGATATTCGATTGTAATCGTTTAGTTTTCTATGAACAAAATCCCATTGGTCTTCAGTTAAATTACGCTTTTCATCTCTTAGCTTCGATTGCATCATCGAAAAGATTGATTCCAAATACTTTTGATTGAATTGATGCTCATCGAATTCTTTCGCACAATCATCTAACGAAACAAAATTCTCTGCATTGATGCGAGATTTAAGAACGTTTAGAACTGATTCCGACTCGAGAGCGACCGAACAGATTAGATGAACATTGTTTGATAGATTCCAAGGCATCCAGCCTAGAATCGCATTGTATTGTAATGCTGATTGTAAATGATGTAAATCATCCAGAATCACAAGTAAATTAAACTTGGGATTGCCGTTGCCATCGATGCCAAGTTTAAGTAGCTCTTGGAAACAACTAGCCAGTTCTGACAATTCATGTGCTGCAACACTTCGATTGAGATGAGATTCAAGACCATAAGTTAAAGAAATCTGTATGCAAAGACTTCGTAATAGTTCCGAAGCAAAATTTGAATTTGGACTTTGACCACATTGCCGTACAATTCTGATCACCTTCTCCGGATTATTCTTTTCGGTGAGCCATTCCGGAGCGTATGTGAAAATTTGTGCTAGCAAAGTTGATTTACCTGATCCAGATCTACCTGTCACAATGATTGGTTGATTTTTGCATTGATATGTTTTAGATCCGATAACACCCATATCAGCGCTCACTGCTGCTGATGCAAGAGAATTTTTAATCTGCCATAAATGATCAAAATTAGATTGTTTTATTGCTTGTGCCATTCCTAAAGCTCCTATCAGACGTCTAAAGTTGCTTAGATGTGAATGAGCTTCGCAAACAACATCATCTAGATAGACGAATTCACTTCTGGACACTAGTGGACCTAGAACAGATTTTTTCATTGCAGAATACCATTCATCCATCGATTGGGTTAACGTTTGCAAAACAGTCTCTCCGAATTTTTCAATATAATCGGTTGGTAATGCATAGGTACGAGTGGCCAAATTATTGCATACAGAATAATTGGAATCCCAAGAAATGCTTCAATCATCGAGAAAAACATTGCAATCAAATAGAGATTTTTAAATCAAAACTTCATTCGAAAACTCTCACTTGAAATAATGAATGTTTCCTCTTCGAAGTCCAAGAATAGCATCTTCGATCAATTGTTGTATTTCATTTTGAACTGCAGGTTTATAAAATTGTCGAGATGGCCGCTGTTGGTGCAACGTACTCATCGAATCGATTGACTCCAACTTATTTGAATTTCCAACGATGTTCGCATCTAGTGCCGAATCACTCTCTGGTACTGAATCCGTGCTAGATGCTATTATGTGATCGTCTTTAGATGCACTCTGAACAGGATCTATTGTTGTTGGAGTGACATCGAAAAATTTGGCCACAGAAACATTGCTAAAATCGACTCCTTCTAATTGACGAACGAAACAAAGAACTCGATCGATTGGTTGACTCAGCATCTCAGTATTGCTTGTGACAGAAGATTGTCGATGGAAATTAATTTTTTTCTGTGTTGGACCATATTGAAGTGATCCTTGATGGATCAATAGATTTCTTCGTCGTGTAGGCGTATTTTGAAACGAAAAAGTTCTCGAATAAGTATTTGATTTCTGGGTTGAAGATGATTTAAGAGAGTTTTTTTTCTTCGTCGGCGATAAATTGTTTCGATGTTCGAAGTGATCCGGAGATAAATGATTGTTCGATTCATTGAATGATCGAATGCTCTCTGTCAATCTGGCACAATCAAGTGCGTGAAGAAATTGTTGATGAACTTGTGATGTGATCTTCTTGAAATTCGAGCTCAAAAGTCCTTCTTTGGCAGCAACTTTTGATCCATATTCTATCAGCTTGACAACATGAGCGAAATCATGCTCAAATTGAAGGCTAGTTCTTCTCGATTCCAACAGTACGTATTGAGATTCTGGTTGAAGATTTTGATCTTCTTTGTAGCAAGAACTCAATAGATTGACATCTCCAAGGCCTGACTCAGCGGCAGCGGTTAAAATTTGCTGAAAATCTGCCGAAGAAATCATTGTAGGAATAGCTACAGAGCGATATTTATTTCCAATCAAACACTAATCGTATGAATGGAATTAAAAAAAAGAGCAAAAATATTAAGAGTCTCGAAATTCCATGAGCGAAATCAAAATTACCATAAAAAAGGTGGCCAAACTTTGTATGGAACATTGTTCGATTTCTTCCAGCAACAAATCGAACTCATAAGGATCGATGCGATCAGAATATTGATCGTAACTCAAACATTTCTCTGCAATGAATTTAAGATCACTGATTTCATCTAGTGCTTTCTCTCGAGAAGATTGAGAATTTCCCCTAATATTCGATTCATTTCGATGAGTTTTATTCTCTTCATTGTGACTGCCATTAGACTGGTTAGGTTTGGGATCGGATTTCATCCGCCAATATGGATCGATCACAAGCAAATCCAAAGATAAATTATTGCATAATCGTTCGAATTTCGGCACAACGATCTCATGGAAATGATTTCTTTCCGATTCGAAATCAGCTCTTGTAGAGCTAAGAAAAATTTTCACCACTTTAGAAGGAGGCCATGGGAAATTTTTAGTAATATTTCCGCTTAAAATTGCTTCAATCAATTCATTCGATGTATTTCCGTTTAGAAAAAAATCCATTTTAATTAGAATCAAGCTTTCGTAAGCTAAACAGATTTCAATCGAGATCTTCCAATCATTGTCTAGTTTTTGTCTAGTTTTTGTCCACCGATGGAAGATGGAATGATTGATTGTACAATTTTTGTCAAAGTTTCATCACATTATAAATTGCTCCCAAATGAATAGCTTTACAGTATCATTTCAAATCCAGAGGCGTTGGCTAAAATAAAAGCTAATAAATTGGATTATTAAATTTGTGAGAATTTGTGTTCAGATCAAAAATCAAAGTGTACAGATTTAGACTATCTAATGGGTGTATTTCTAACAAATGAATTGGTATGATATTAGAGAATCCATTCGAATCCATTCGACTATCTTATTAATCTAATCCAGCAAAATATCTAAAAGGAATTCTATGTATAGGTGAAATTTCAAAGTTCAATCAACAACAAGCAATTCATCGAATCAATTCAAAGGGTCGAAATTTCAACCATTCTGATCTGATTGTCTATCTCGAATAGTTAATTTATTGTAAACATCTACCTAGATATTCTCCACCTAGTTTAGTAGATTTCATGAATTGATTGATAATATCAGACAAACAATCCCTTCAAGATCTCGAAACTTCAAGACGATTTTGCATGGGAAAAAAATTATCTAATCAAGCTCAGTCTATTTGAGCAGCAGGATTATGAAGTCATTTGATAACAATATAGAGAGGAATATATCGCTGAAATTTTTTCAACACTCCATTTTGTTGCTAATTTATTCAGCTTCTCCATATCGGAAAGCATAGTTTGTTCTGTGAGCACTTGGTTCTCAGAATATCGTTTTGATTGTCTTCATCAAAATGTCTAACGTTCCCAGATTAGCTATACGTAATTGCGATCAGATTGTAACGATTTGTAGCAAAGGACAACGGTTCTTGAGTGGAACAAAACAAGATCAAATTGAAGTACGCGAAAGAGATGGTGATCGAGGACTTTCGATAGTGTTCGGACAAGATGGACTAATCAAGACGATAGATTATGATGATAAAATTGATGACTGGTTGCAGAAATTTTGCGAAAATGATGCCAAAAAAGTGATGAAGATCATCGATGGCAAAGGTCGTTCTATAATCCCTGGTCTTGTAGATGCACACTGCCATCCAATATGGAGTGGCGATAGAGTCAATGAATTTGATTTGAAACTAAGAGGAGCTACCTATATGCAAATTCATAAATCTGGTGGCGGAATCAACAAAACTGTTCGCGAGACAAAGCATTCAAAAGAGGAGGAACTTTTGAGAACATTGTTGAAACGAATCAAATCGATGGTCCGATGCGGTTCGACGACAATAGAATGCAAAACAGGATATGGTTTGGATTATGGAAGCGAGAAAAAATTGCTCCAAGTTATCAAACAAGCAGCATCGTTTACCAAAGCGAAAATTGTTACGACATTTCTCGGTGCACATTCGATTCCAGAGTAAGCTAGAATCTAGGTTCCAAAACCGTAATTTACAAGAATAGCCTTTTCGGATGATTGATAAAAATTTTTTCCCCTTGTAGAGGAATGACAGCAGAACAAGGAGTCGAAAACGTTCTAAACATTCTCGACAAATTGAGAGAAGATAATGAAGATTTTGATTTTGTTGATGTATTCTGCGAAAAAGGTTTTAAAATAGACTTGCATTGGTGAAAACATAATTGATAGCTAAATTGATTCATTCTAGACATTTACGATGCTCAGCAGACAGAAAGAATGCTGCTTTATGCAAAAAAAAATTTTCCCAACTGTGAGATTACGCTACACGGCGATGAATTGAGCGATCAAAACTGTGGAGCATTAGCTGCTCGAATCGGAGCAAGATCGGTGTCTCATCTTGAATTTCTTAATAATTCTGGTATCGAAGCAATGGCAGCGAAAAAAATCGCAGCCATAATCAATCCAACAACTTGTTATCTGTTGCAGCTACCTAAACCTCCTGTAAGGAGAATGATCGAAGCATCAGTACCGATTGTTCTGGCGACTGACTATAATCCGAACGCTATGTGTAAACGATTGCCTAGCTTTTGAGTTTCAACGAAAAAATTACTATTTGATTTCTTTAATGCGCTAGGCTATTCACTACCGATGGTGATGAATTTGGCTGCTGTTCAATTAGGAATGACTCTGAACGAATGTCTCGTTGCAACCACTCTGAACGCATCGTATGCATTGAATCTATCGGATAAATGTGGCTCCTTGGAAGTGGGCAAAAAAGGCGATTGTCTATTGCTTAATTGCTCGGATTGGCGTAGTTTGATTGCGGAATTCGGCGATACCGTCTCTTTGATCGATAAAGTTATCATTGGGGGATGCGTTGTTGAGAATTAGAAGCAAAATTTTTCTAATTAAAATAATTCATAATTTTTTCAAAAATTGGCTTCGGTTAGGGTTTGGATTAATTTCATAGGTTTCAGATTTTAATGAAGGAAAAATATCATTGAGTATGGGGAAACCGATCCCATATGTAGAGCATTTTTAATACGAACTAATTTGTTTCTGATTGGATTATCTGCATGAGAGAATTCAGACTCTATATTGTAATAGAATAGAAATACTCACAGTATAGTCGAATCGAACATGGAACAAACGAAAAATTAATTCGATTGATTGGAAAAAAATTGAGGTATTAAATAATTGATGACTGCTATTATTATTATTATTATTATATTGATGTGCTAGGCTTCTATACTCTATTCTGTATGGAGTTGTTGATCCGATAGATCAATGAAAAGAGAAAAGTTACGGACACACATCATAGAAATTTTCTTGTGGACAAAAGATAATTCTATTCTGTGTTTGGGAATTAAACCTCAAATAAGATTAATCATTGTTGATGATGAGATGAGAGGAAGAAAATCTCTTCGATGAGAATCAAATTTTTTTTATTCACTTTATATAACACGATTATTTTCAATTCAAACATTTCGGAATCAAATCATTTTTTTTTTTTTTTGAAATCATTTCGTAAACAAATACTTGAGCTTGTACAACTTCAACAGTATAGCTAAAGATATCGAACAAAATATAGACATTAAATTCATCAAGTTTAGAATTGCATCGAATCGATTGAAGAGAGAGAGAGCGAGAGGGAGATCGTTTTGACGGCAATATCGGTATTGAAAGTCAAAGTTAAAACATTCGATGCAAATCTAGAAATCTAGAAATCTAGAAAAAGCGATGCTTACAAGCGAATACAATGAGAAGCAAAGCGAGACCAATGCAATATGAGAGAGAACAAAAAAAAATTGGTAAGCAATAAGATCTTTTGGAGGTATAAAGAATGGAAAGAATAAAAAAATTATGAAGAATAAGTAGGGCAATACCTCTGACGACCATCAGGTTCGAAATGAAAAAGAATTTCGGTTATTCTTCATCTCACTATGAACCGAACTGCTCGCCTAATGGATTGTTCTGTTCGGCTGAAATCAAAAACCGAGTATATCGTTGTCTCTCGTAACGTTTTCGTTCATATCTAGTTCGTATCTTACCTAGGACCAGGTTCATCGAGAAGAAACAAATATAGTGGTAATCGTCGATTTATTCTTTACAAACAGCTTCAACAATTAGATCAGTAAAGTGTAGGAACAGCAATACAGTACAGTTATACTATGGATCGAGTTAGGCATTGTCGAATTGTTTTTAGCTCGTTCTTGTCTAATTTGAATGTTTTAAGCGTTCATTTGTTCGTTTGGTTGGATCTGTCGGTCGGTCGGTCTGTGGATTGGTCGCTATTCTTTTCTTCGGTACCGATGAAACTTTCTAAATTTACAGTCCCGATATTTTAGCTGTTAGTAACAACACCTAAATCAGATTTGAGACTAAAGCGCAGCTGCAATCAAAGCAATTTACAATCTCTTCGAGAGAATGGAATTGGAGCTGCAGCAGAATAATGATTGATCCATTTGGTGCGTTACTGCCGTCTACTGATATGGATCAGTATTGGATCGAAATCCAATCGAAATCGGCAAGTCTTCGCAAACAGAATCAATAAATTTTGATGATCGTAATCAATCATGACAAGCGATTTCTAATTCAATTTAGTAGTTCAAAATCAAAGTCAAATCCTAATCGAGTTCGAAAAGTTGATCGAGCATTCAATAATGCAATTCAATGTGCATGATTGGAGCCATCAATTCAGGCGAAATAATCGGACAAGATGTCTACAACACCAATATAGTGGTTCGAAGCAATCGCTAACATTCGGTAGACAAAAAGAGACGCTTTCTTCCCACTATAGGTCTTAGGAGCATATCTTTTTTATTTCGAAAAACATTTCTCTGTTCCTATCAACAACGATTTCCCATTTCCAAATTTCTGAATTTCACTATCTATTTAGGAAATTATTTATTTATTTATTTATTTTTTTTTGATCCCATTAAAATATCAATCCAAAGCATCTAGCTTTTGTTAACAACTTGAGATGAGATAGGTTTAGAGCCTAAGATGAGGTTAGGACACTCCTGCCAAGTGATGTTAGGTTACTCTTGCCACTTGAGGTCAGGCCAATTTCGTAAGCTAATTAGTTCATTTTTTCGGCTGAAGTTAGATTTTTCTGGATAAGAATGCTCGAATTGAATGATTTAGAGATTATATTGCAGATTATATTCTATTGACTTTCGAATAAACGATTTTCTTGTTCTATCGTTGAAGATTCAATCTGAAGCTATGCTCTGAATGCTGTGAAACAGATGCCTATTATATAATGCTAATATCTCGATCATAGCTTGATTAATTTGATTTCGAATCAGTTTAATCGAATTTTGTATATCGAATGATTTCGGCAGAAGGTTGCGTATCATAAAGCCGTTTAATAATTGATAAAAGAGTTTATAAGAACAAAGTAGACGACCCAAATTTCTAATACAGACATCGACGACATTATCATCATAGGCATATGGTTTTTTCACTCTTAGATCCAATTATAATCAAATCAAAGTTTTTAGCGAATTCATTTCGAATTTTTCTGTTGGATTTTGTTGATGTTTTCATGCAGATTACTTATTTTTGATCCAATACTCAATAAATAGGATCGATCAATTTCAGTGATGCTCTATCTTTCCAAATAATGCACCAAAAATTTATGTTATCCGTTGAAAAATATTGCCACAATCGGTGCTGAGAAAAAAAAATGTTTCTCTTCAATCTTCAAACGGTCTCATGGGCTCTCTTGGGGCTAGCAATATTCTTTGCAATCAAATTCATAATTGGATTGTTCAAGTTGATTAACGAACTTCATCGATTCGATGGGATAACGATCGATAAAAAAAAATTTTTTATGGGCAATTTGCATCAATTCAGTCTCTACGAGCTGATGAATATAAATGACTGTAAGTAGTCTTTGGATCGAATAGAAGAGTTCCATCATTTCGAATCTCTATCGCAAGACTATTTCCAATGGCTACAAGGATGTTCGAAAATTTTCGATAAATCATTTTTGATCTGGTTGACTTATAAACCAATGCTTATCATACATACAGCCGATTCAGCCGAGGTTCGTGAAAAACCTCATTGTTTTCTAGAGAAAGTGTTGGGTTCAAATCCGATTGATTTTTTTTAACAATCGTAGACAGTTTTGAACAGCAATGTGGTCATAGAGAAATCAGACGAATACAGAATGATGAGACCTTGGTTGAAAGGAGGTTTGTTACTGAGCGGTGGTAATCGATGGCGTCAAAGAAGGTAAATAGGGGTGATGTCGAATTTGAAGAACTTTTATTCAGCTCTTCATTGCTTATAATTTGATTCATTTTGATTCCCTTTGTGAAAGGAAATTGTTGACTCCTACTTTTCATTTCAATATTTTGGAGCAATTTTTAGAGATCATGAATGACAATGCCAACATTTTGATCGAAGTGATAAGGCAGAAAATTTCAGACAACATCACAGCCGAGAGAGAAGGTCTAAACATAGTGCCATTATTCACTAATGTCGCTTTAGATATAATTGCTGAAACGGCGATGGGCGTGCAAATAAGCTCTCAAAAAAATCTCAATCAACAATACGTTGAGACTATAACTAGGTCAGTGTGTTTAAAATAACCTAATCAATGAAATGACAATCAATAATTATCGAATTTTTTTCACCAATTTGATCTAATTGATCCAATAATCGCTATTGATGATGATGATCTATCAATGATCTATCTCAAATAACTTCACTCTCGATAAGACTATCTTCGTCAATCATTCAACGTATTAGTCTTCCTTGGCTTCAAAATGATTTTATTTATTTCAACTTGTTCGCAAGAGGTCGAGCTTGCTCAAAAGATTTGAAATTAGTGCACGACTTCACCATGAATGTAATTAAAGAGCGCAAAAAAATGTTGGCCGATGAGAGCGATTCGAAAGCCGAGGTTTCGTTCGAGGCATTCGAATCTAAAAGGAAACGTCGGTTGGCATTTATGGATCTTCTTATCAATCAGCACAATAATGATCCTATTCACTTCACTCTTGAAGATATTCAAGAGGAAGTCGATACTTTTATGTTTGAAGGCCACGATACCACTGCAATGTCGATGATTTGGACACTGTTTTTGTTGGCGCATCATCAAAATTATCAAATGCAGGCCAGAAAAGAGGTGCAAATGATTTGTGAAGAGATACCGAGAACAAAAGGCTGGTCTAGTGAACATCTAAGGCGTATGAAATTTCTCGAAGCCTGTATCAAAGAATCATTACGTTTATATCCTTCGGTTCCGATAATAAGCAGAAAGGCTAGCGAAAATACAGTTATTGATTCGAAAAAAGTACCGAAAAATTTAAGCATAATACTTTTGTTGCATTCGATTCAACGTGATCCGAAATATTTCGATCATCCAGAACGATTTATACCGGAACGTTTTCTAGAGAATTCAATGTTTTCAAACAAACGAATCAATCCGTTTGCTTTTGTTCCATTCTCCGCTGGACCACGTAATTGTATTGGACAAAAATTTGCTCTACAAGAAGAGAAGATTATTCTAGCCACAGTGCTTTTAAATTTTCAAGTCCATTCTCGATATCCAATCGATCAAGTTTCTCTACAACCAGAGCTAATCTTACGACCGAAATCAACGGTGGATTTGATTTTCGAAACAATTTGAATGTCGTCGAAAAAAAATCAACGATTGCAATCTGATTTGATTCGCAATCGTTCGCATTCGCAACCTCATACCTTAAAAGTAGCCCCCTATCGAATAGACAATTAATCAGTGATAGAACAATGTTATAATATAAATATTAAATCGAAAAATTATTGGTCGAGAATTGCATAATGGTACAAAATTGATCACTAGTGAGACTATAGTAATTATTATCGTTCATTTTGACAATGTTCAAAACTCAATGTTCAATGATTAGGATGGAAATGTTGGACCAAATAATATTGTCCTTGAATGATTTTGTAGCACTGTGCTTCCGATCAGTTCCGTTCACAATTCACTGAACTATCTCATTCGTTTCACCAAACTTTTTTTTGCAGCAAAATTTGAATTGAATGAATGAATCAAATTAAATTTTTTGATTCGCTTCAATGATTGAAAAAAAAATCATTACAAGGATTAGTAATGGTTTCAAAATTCACTTTAGATATAGATCTGTTAGCTAAAGAGTTTTGGCAAATTATGAAGAGATTTTGTCAAAAAAAAAAAAATTGAATGAAAAATTTACAATCAGTAAGAAACGATATTATTGGAACGTCGTTTTCAGTCAAGATTAGTGGCCAGATCTCTCGATGAAAAAAACAGAATGATTGAAAAATTTTTCACGAATTTAATAACTCTTGGTTTTGGAGCACTAACATCTCTCTCGACTATTTTACGAATTTTTCTTGTTGGCTCTATAACATTTTCATTGGCAGCTTTCTATTTGCCGTTCTTCAAATCAAAATGGAAACGATTGAAAGATGTCGACAATCTACCTGGACCAAAGTGTACCAGTGTGATTATGGGTAACATCCCCTACAATATGCTTTGGAATTCGATTTTGAATGCAAAAGATTACAAGTCTATTATAATCAGTGAGTTGCTGTGTCATCTCAATATGAAAATTTTGAAATACTAAATTGGAAAATCAAATCTATTCTAGATCTGATGTCTTCGATATCTGGCTATACACAAATTTATCAAAAAGAAAAGATATTTAGAGTTTGGCTTTCATGGGAGCCTTTGGTTTTCGTTTGGAATCCAGAGACCGTTGAGAAAATTCTTTCGAATAATTTTTTACTCGAAAAATCAGCTCAATATAAATTTCTTCATCCATGGCTAGGAACAGGTCTCTTGACGTCCGAAGGTTCCAAGTGGAGAACAAGGAGGAAATTGTTGGTGCCAGCTTTTCATTTTAAAATTCTGCACGATTTTGTTCCGGTTTTTAATGAACAAGCAAAAATCCTAGTGCATCGATTACGTTCGATAGCTCGTCGCAAATGTAACAATTGTACGGTGATCGATATTGTACCAGTCATAACAGCTTGCACATTGGACATCATTTGCGGTAGGTTTTTTTTGGCGGTTTAAGCAATTTCTTCGCAACCTAAATTCTTACAAATTTTTTCTTGACTGATTTATGTAATAATGGTGTGGGCGTTGTCTGAACCCTCCTCATTGACAGAAACAATCATGGGTGTCTCTATTGGAGCTCAACAATCATCCAACAATAGATATTGTAAATCGGTGAATGAGTGAGTGAAGAGTTTAGATAAAAACAAAATGAATTCTTTGCAATACTAATTCGTTGCAATACTAATTTTTGCGATTATTTTCTCGGCAACGAAATAGAGTTGGCGAATGTTTTCTCGAAAGATTGATGCAACCTCAATTATGGCCTGATCTTGTTTTCTATCGATCTCAATCTGGATCAAGTTTCTCCAATAATTTGATTCGATTGCATTCATTCACTCGTAAAGTGATACGAGACCGAAAAGCGGAGATATTAAACTCTCGTACCACAATCAGATTTCGTCCAAACGATAATGATGATGCTGTTCACGAGCTAGAATATAGCCAAAATGATCGCAGAAAAGCCTTTCTTGATTTATTACTAGATCAGCACATCAAATCAGATGGCAAAACAATGAGTGAGGAGGACATTAGAGAGGAAGTGGACACTTTTATGTTCGAAGGCCATGACACAACAGCGATGGCATTGTCGTGGATTCTTTTCATGCTTGGACATCATCCAGAGATACAAGCGAAAGCTGCCGCAGAAATCGATGCTTTTTTCGATGAGATCGATAAAGAAAATCCATCAAATCCATCGAATAATGAGCTGAAAAAAGAGCGTTTGAAATTCAATGATCACGAGGATGACATTCATCTTGGTTTGGATGAAATCAAATCTTTGAAATTTCTAGAATGCTGCATTAAAGAAGGTCTTCGGCTTTTCCCCTCAGTACCTTTCATCGGAAGAAGATTGCATGAGGATATTATTCTGAACAATCGTAACGTACCGAAAGGGACCATTATTTTCGTCTACATCTATATGCTACATCGTGATCCGAACGTTTTTCCAGACCCAGAGAGATTCGATCCGGATCGTTTCTCTCAAGAAAACTCGATCGGACGCCATCCTTTTGCATTCGTTCCGTTTTCGGCTGGGCCTAGAAATTGTATCGGTCAACGATTTGCGATGTCTGAATTGAAAGTTGTTTTGGCTCATCTTCTTCGAAACTTTCGTTTCGAATCACTTGATCAACGTGATAAAATATCTGCAATGATGGAAATGGTATACCGTCCGAAATCTCCACTACGATTGCGAGTCTATGAGAGAAGGAAATCTGAACTGCTCGATAATGTCACGATGGAATTGATGGTGACAGAGAAGCGATCAAACAAATCAAGAATGCTCAACAATGGCAGTGCAGAGAGTAGTAGTCATAGCTCTTTGGGTGATGCAGGAATCGGAAGTGATCGTACCAGCGTTCAATCTAGTAATCATTTCGATCACAATGATAATCATTCCATTCTTGATTTAAGAGATAGCGAAGGAGATTATTAGAAAGCTACAAGCGCGTTCAACCCTATCCCACCCAACTGAATAGCCGAAAAGAGTTGTCGAAATTCATCAAACTTTATTTTTGTTATCGCATTTTTTTCCTGATTTAAATAGCGAAAAATAAGAAAATTAAAAATTTGAATCCTTTTTTGTTTCTTCTAGTTCATTTAGTTTTGTTTAATCTCAAAATAAAAAAAAAAATTGCTTCGCCATTCAATCGCATTCTCCAAGCGAAAGCATCGCTCGAAAATGTTCAAGCTTCCAATACGAACGCTAAAGTTCTGTTCTGTACTTCTAAAAATATTCGATCGTCTTCACTATGACAGAGAGTAGAGAAGGAATCTTTATCTCATCGATGTCGATGTACGTCAATCTAGAGTTGACAAAGTCGATGCACTCTAAATAAACGATTTGTTTTTTAAAAAGAAAAAAAAAAGAAAGAATCAATTTTCGATGGTCGAAGCAATGCTGAATGATGCTGCAATGAGGTTCATCATTCTATTCGGTAGAGTTCAATGACAAAACGGTAGGTTTCGTTTCACCACAAACCATTTTAGAATGCTCTCCGACTCTCATTGATTGTCTACTGAGAACGAGGCGTAAGCTTTTTTTCCCATCAAACACAGTGAAAGTGTTCTAACTTGCTCGATTTACTCTCTCTCTCTCTCTCTCTCTCTCTCTCTCTATCTTTATTAGATTCTTATACCTTTAAGACTAGAATCAAAGTTAGAGATACGATCAATAAAGATCAAGTTGATGAGAAGATCACCAAGTGAAGAATCGTTCATCGAATCGTATTCAGAAAATATTTTTCCATTATAAAACTTCGAACAATTGAATTGATGCAAATTACTAATTTTTGATTGACAATGATCGAAATCTTCAAACACCTCTTGATGTATAGATTTTTTTCGGTTGCTTTGCTTGTAGCAATTCTGCTTTCAGATTTGGTGAGCGGTAACCCTAGAATGCAGAATCGTGGTGAACAACTCAATCGTCAAATTGATCCGCTACAATTTGGATCTTGTCGTACCAACAGTCTTTGTTGTTCTGGTCGTGATTCTAGATGTTCGGTATTGATGCCAATGTCAACGCAATCGATTCAAAGAAGAAGTTCGCGCGATTCAATTTCGTTGTTCGGTAATCTTCTTGAAACATCGAATGCTCCGCTCAAAGAATGCTACTGTGATGGTGCTTGTATTACACTTGGAGATTGCTGTGCAGATTACAAAGAGACCTGTGGAGGTAATTGTATTGATTGGCCATCATTGATAGATTGATCATTGACTGATTCTCGGCATTATGATTGTTGATTTTTTTTTGGTTTGGTACAGTTCAAGATTGCATCGTGAGCGATTGGAAGCCTTGGTCTGAATGTGATTCTCAATGTGGCATTGGCACAATGAATCGTTCGAGAGTTATAATTCAGAATGCACAGAACGGAGGGAAAGAGTGTCCCGAATTGAACCAACGGAGAGCTTGCCAAGGACAAAATTGTCAAGTGAAAGATGAGGAGAAATTGCTCAGAGGTATGATCTGATTTGAGTTCTTGCATGATGCTTACAATAAGATCACTGATCTCTTCTCAGAGATGGCAATCATACTTCCTTCAAGTTTTTCGACCCATAGAACTGTGGACGAAACGAAAGATATTCGTCGAAATCTTCGACTTAATTATCCAAAAGATCCTCTTAAAGATAATATAAATGAGTGAGTTTTATTTTGAGAAATCGAATATCGCAATTTGTCCGCATACTATAGAATAATTGAAAAATTCTGACTTTTCGACACCATCATCATCATCATCATAGGTACTGTGTTTCTTTCGAGATTATTAAAAGTCAAAAAAGTTGTGAGATTTTACAAGACAATAATTTTGCATCAAAATTGCAGCCTGGTTCACAAATTTGTGTTTATTGTCAAGAAGCTGCGATGCGTAGTCATCTAGGCTATCGTTGTACTGGGCATGGGATCGATACGAAACCTACTCGTTGGTCTATCTTCAATCAAGATGGCTGTCATGGTAAATGGATTCGGTTAGAGAAACAATCAGTGAACAAAGGTCGATGTTTTTGTTCAAAATCTAAAATTAATTCAACTCTAGGGATCGGATCGGAAGCAGATTTTATTTTCGTTTAGGTCTATTAGCTTCTAAAGCAAAGTAAAACCAGATAATGATGTGCCTTAAGACGAGCGATGAGATGATCATCTCATTGACTCTAAACTAAATTGATTTTTATTTCAATTTAATCCACAATACTTTGAATGACAATCGAAATTGTTCGCAATCATTTCTATGTAATTTCAATAAAATTAGACAATTTTCGATTTCATTCTGTTTTAATACAGCTGCTGAGGTTTGAATTTTGAAATTCCGAAACATTTTTCTTATGATAGGTGCGTTGATAGAAACGAAAAAACATATAAAAAAAGAATGGTGGCTGAGAAAGACCAATCGCTAGCCATATTGGGGGATAGCCTGTTTGATTCACGAACACAATCAATCCATAGACACATCCGATCAAAAATTGAGCCAATTGCATTATGGTGACATATTTTTTCCACCAAAGATATCGACGAATGTTTGGTCCAAGAGCGGCTAGTGCATAATATGCATACATGAAACAATGGATCAATGTGTTGATGATTATGAACAAATGAGCAGCTGGAACGAGCGGATTAATCTTCAAAATTAGATATCCAAATAGTGGTACCGAAATATGATGATAGAGATGCAAAAAATTGATGTGATTAGTTTTTTTTCTCAGTACGTAGAAAATAGTGTCGATCCAATCGACGAATTTCGACATCCAATACCACCAACCGAGCTTGATCGCCTTCAATTTTATTGAAATGGAAAGTAAAATTGAAAAAAAATCGAAATTAAATTGAATCAAACACCTTTAAGCATTTTGAATTTAGAATAGTTTTCTCACCAAAACAATTTCATTCGAAGTATCAGAACGATCTGGATAGTTGAAATTCAAAAATACTCGAAAATATTCGCAATAACTTATCGAATGATAGAAGAAGAAAGCATTCAAAATGACCATCGTTGCATTGTAAACGAACATTTCTCTACGAAGTTCGAATGGCTTACGATTTTTCATTATCTCTGGACCAGCTTTGGTGACAAAATAATAGTATGCGAAAAGCAATAAACCTATGGAGGAAGGTTGTAAGTTGACCAAAGCCATATTAGCTGTTCGAGGATCTTGTATCTCGATCCAATAATCATTTAGAACATATCCGATCCGTTTCAATAAAAGCATTGTTTTTGATTCGACTTAATTCGAACCAATCGTATGCGACAATTGAATTGGTTTCGATGTGAATCAAAACTTTTCTGAATCAAATAAAGGATGCTATGTTGGTTTTTGCCCAAATGAACTAAGCGATTCAAGTGAGATGATAAACAATGAATGTCTCTGGAACTTCGATAGTTATGGATTCACAAAACTCCTCTAATTTGGCGCTTCTATTTGTGCAATCTTTGCTCCATGCTTGGTTCACAGAAGACAACAGTTGGATCTAACAATTGGACGAGAAGAAAAAAAAACAATCCTTTGTTTTTTCCTCGATAATTTTCCTTCATTCTTTCACTTCAGGGATAAAGTTTTTGTTTTTCACCTATTTTCATCGATCAAAACTAGCTCATTTAATTTGATCAATTAATCGGTTCGACAATCCATGCAGTTTTGATTCGCTATTTCGGTTGTTTAAGTGTTTAAGATTGCAAAGAAAATCTTTTAGGCGGATAGATTTTCTTTTTTTTCAGCAAAAAAGTCTTAGAAACAAACATCACTCATTCGGATATTTTGAAACCGATCATCTAGCGTTAAGTAATTAGTGAGAAAAGATTAACATATTACTCTCTTCTCAACATCATTCGTTCAGATATTTTAGATCTCGATTCTAGATGTGTTATTTTGCGACGCACCAAATCGAATTGGATTGTATCGAGAAGATGAAATCTATATTGATTATGTAGATCGAAATCATTCAAATGATATCACTATTGGAGATTTTTCATCGATGGCAAAAAAAAGTTGGTCAATCAAATAATCGAGCAGACTTGAAGGTCTTAGATAGCTTCTCTAAGATGTTTGAGTTGATTGCAAAAAAAAGTGATTGCTCAATCACAGAGAAGCTTTGTGATTGAGTTTATGATTCAGTTCAATCGGATTGAATAATTTTCAAAGTTATTCTATTAATTTTTTAATTTTTTTTCTTATTTTTTGGCAACAAAATCTGGACAAACAGATGTAATCCTTTCAATTAGATCTTATCGAAAGATTAGTTTAGGATTTTATGATTCTCAAATCCAATTTTGATGGCCTCATTTCATTTCATTTTTTCCACACCTTATTGTCCATTTTTTTCTCATTAGATATTTAAATATTGACTCTCAATCAAATTTTTAGCTTAAGCTGTAAATTTAGGCTTCGGATCGCAGTGTGAAAAATGTATCCTAAGACTATATTGATTGTGATCAACTTGACAATAATAGTTTCATCGCAATCTAAGATTCAATTGCGACAAACTGATGCTAAGAATGATCGAATCAAAATGAACACTTGGCAATTTCTAAGCAATTGGTCTGATCTAGAACAAAATGAGTTTAAAAATTGTCAAGAAAATTTCGCAATCGTCGCAGATGAAACTGATTGCAATCAATACAGAATTTGTCTGTTTCACAGAGTGTATCGGATCCGGTGTCCTTCCGAACAATCATTCGATATCGAAACGAATGAATGTGTGCGTAGCGAGAAAGCCAACTGTAGAAAACCGATCACTTTCGAATACAAATGTCCACAAAAATATGGAATTTTTCCACACAATACTGAATGCGATCAATATTGGGTGTGTTCTAATCACAAACCGAAGCTCAAACATTGCACCAAAAATTTCGTTTTCGACCAGAAATTGCATCGATGTGTACGTTCTTATTACGTTATGGATTGTCACAAAGAAATCTATTCCTCAAATGCAAAAGAATCTAATTCGATGCCGAATTCATTGCTTGTCACGAAACCGATAAATTCGAGTAAGAAAATGCAGAATGAAAAAACCAATTATTCAAAGCGTAAAGTACCGAATTGGGCTAAAAAAGGATCTAAATTGAAATTTTGAAATATCCAAACTATCGGTTTGATAATGATAGAACTCAATAAAACGATTGATTCGATTGATGATAATAATTCGCATTTAATTTATTGACTATAATACACCTTTAGGATTAGCTTTAGGATTAACATTTAAGATTTATATAGACATTAGGATTGTCATTATTATAGCGAATAGTCGAATCCAAATTTTCATATGGAGAATCTTTAACGTTTCCAAAACGATTCGCAAGCAACTGGGTTTTTTCGAATTCAAATTCTTCTTTGATGTCGGTTGCCGCCAATGCAACATCTTTGTGATATACAACAACGGTTCCATGTTTTTCAGCAACAACTGAATCTGTATTGATTTGATTCTTTGAAAACGAATCAGAATTCTTGTGAAAATTTCGTTTGAAAATCTTTTTAAAGCCTAGAATACAACAAAAAAGACTCGTAGTCATCATGAACGTAGTCACTGCAAACATCAAAAACCAGAGAGGCGATTTTATTTTGGAAAATAACTCTAATTTCCCCATCATTGTGATTCGAACTGAATCTAGCGAAACTCCTTCTTCAAAATGTTTGGCTTTGAGTTCGATTTTGGCTGAGATAGTAGAATTCGGAATCGATATGTCGCGGTCAGAGTGAGTGAGTGAGCCAAAAGATTCGTTTGAAGCTGGAAGTTCAAGTGTCAATTTCGGTGACTCGATTTGTGTCAGATTGATTTGTACAGATTTGTTGGTTTGGAATGGATTGGATTTGGAAGTTCTTGAATCATTCCAAAAAACTGAATGAGAAAAATTCACTTGCTCGTCAACGGTGCTAGATTTCGAATGATTTTGGTGGTCTTTCGATGTCGATCGAGTATTGTAATAGCTCAATCTTTTATCATCTGAATAGTGTCCATAATCATTGCATCTTCTTTCGTTACCGGTGTAACATAGACAACTGAATTTGAATTGATTCCCATTCGGAACACAAACATCGATGCATAATTGATCATGGCAGATTGTTTGAAAAGTTTCCGAAAACATTCGACTGCTATAAATTCGAAACTCTCTGTCTGATGACAATCGTAGATTAGATTTGTTCAAATCTGTCAATAATTTGGATCGTTTAGGAGTATCATCTAGCTTTGATTCCAAATAATTTAAACGATAAGCAAATATGAGATTATATTTGATATCAACGATTATATCGGAATCTATATGGATAAATTCCAATCAAAATTGATTGGTTTAATGTGAAATTAGTAAGATTTTTTTCTGATCTGTAAAATTCTACGAAAAAAAAACAAGACATCTTTCGAATTCGAATTGTTTGAAATGAAACTCACCAAGAAGAGCAAAATTTCTTAAGACATTGTGTGTTAGTCGGAAATAGGACTCTTCCTTCTCAATCACACCCAAATTTGTACGTTCTCCAAGAGAGTTCAACGATATTCTTCCAAGATTGCCACCGCTTATGAAAAAGAGAGCGAAATCGAAATGATCAATATTCAAATCATAGATGAAATTTTGGCTACTATGAAGAGTTCGAATCATTGTACCATCTTGTTGGCAAACTTTGATTCGATTTCGATTGTTTTCATTCCATTCGATTTCGTGCCAAATCAAAAGTGAGAGACCAGGACAGACTAGAAGCTTTTTTATGGTACCAGAATCGATCGAAAACAATAGGGAAGTTTTTTTGAAAGCAAATCGATCATTTGGTCGAGTTGATGTCAAAACAATTTCAGATTGATCCACAACCATATAGAGAAGATGATTGATCCAATCCAGAGCCAAACGTGTTATATCTAATGGAAAATATTCCGCTAGTAATCTAGGTTTCTGATTAGATTCTCTTAAATTTTTTCGATAAAGTTTTCGTTGAGCTGTTATGAAGAGTAAATCTTGTTGAATGATATCGATCTCATACGCTAGAATCTTTGAGTCTAATTTGATTGTTTCATTTCGATCGGAACACAACGAGATAGAAGTGATCCGATCGAATTCGATAATTTGAATGATCTCGATGCTTCAATGGAAAAAAAAATTTAAGATTAGTTAGAGTTATTGGCAATTTGGTTAGGAGATAATAGATTTTATATAAATAGTTTAATTAAAGAAAATTTAAAATTGGATTACAGATTATTGTGATATCTACAGAGATTCTCCAATTTATTCATTGCGAAAATTTTTTGCTCCCACAATAAATAATACAGCAGTAATTTGATTGCGATCCATTCAAATAGATTCGATTCCATTGTGAAATTTGCGAAAAAGAAAAATCCTTGAAAAAAAACAACCGCAGAATTCGATTGGAATTCAGTGAGAAAAAATTGGGTTTGTTGATCGATTTCCATCTGGAAAAAAACCACAAAGTAAAATTTAGCCTCTAGCTTCGAGTACGATAGTCTAAATTGATTGGTGTAGATTTCAGGAAGTTGATTAGAGTGCTCTATCTTGATCGATTCAATTGATTGGAATAGCTATTAAGAAATCGAACTTTCTATAGCTCAAAAGCTATCCTTTGGTGATCGCAATCTAAGTTTCAATATTAGAAAAACCTAAGAATTTTGAATCGAATAGACTTGATAAAAAAAAGCATTGTGAAGAATGAGAGAGTGGACAATTTGTATCAAAAAGATTAGAATGGACTTAAAAAAAAAAGATAATCGACATAAAGATTACATCTGAGAGAAAAAAAGATTAAACTTGAACAAAATGAATAAAGATTTTTATTTTGAAAATTTCGCAATCGAAAGGAAATACAATCTAAGAGTGATGAGAATGAAATTCCTATGGAATCTAGAGATTCCAATCATATTTTCAGATAAAAACTCGCGATCGAATCGTATAAAAAAGGCATACAAAAATACAGTAGGAGAAGAAGAAAAAAAGAAAAAAAAATTTGCAAACAAATGTGAGATCAGTCGGCTTGATTGGCTCGATCGATAGAGCCTGACAATTAACCAACTGCCAACTGCTAACTAGTTTCGACAAACATGGTGGACATAAATAAAAAAATGTCGCATAAGAATTAATTGCCATCACTTGATCCGGTTCCCATGGTGGCGGCGATTGAAGAGAATTGATCTGAGACTAATTTTTTCGCTTTTTCAAGCTTATTTTTATATGATTTTGATTTTCTTTGTGAAGTTGATGATCTCTCTTGAGAATTCTCTCTAATCCTCAAGAAATCTCTCGATAAGCTTGGGATTGACGATTTTATCACGGCTTGATCTGACAACATTACGTTTGAATGAATCGAAGAGGAATCATTCGAACGTAATGTTGCTGATGCTGATGAAGGATTAGAAATTTCTGTCTCATTAAAAATTTGACTACTAGTGAACAATTGACCATCAGGTCCGGAATAAATAGGAGCATACATTTGATAGTTGGAATTCATTGAGCTATCTGAATTCGAGGAGCTCAGAGGATATTTATTCGATGGAGCTTGTCGATCGTAAGATTGAGATGAAACATAATAGTAGCTATTGGTAGCTGCCGAGTCGTAACCATTCGAGCCTCTTAATGGCGCACCATTATGATATTCATCGACTGTCGATGCTCCTGGAGCACTAGGTTCAATGTTTTCCATCGGAACAATTGATTGACCAGTTGGAGAGATAGAGTACGGTGTAGATTCATAAGTTTGTCTTTCGTAGCCAGAATTAGTTGCGGAAAGATTCGGAGTCGTGGGTGATCCATGAATATTTTGGTGACTATCATCATAACTCATCTCATAATTCGTAGGACCTTGATAATATTTCGATCCAGGAGCATTCATTTGATAGGATCTATCATTCTCATATGAGCCGTATGCGGAAGGTCCATCGTAGGTGTTTTCTGAGCCTCCTCTTCCAGTATGGCTTCCCGAACCGCTTTCATACATATTTGGAGAGGAATCATAGGAAGAATCGTAACCTCCATGTTTGTAGCTGCTTTTGATTGGATAAGGTACAGGGATTGGTTTCATGACCACATGTCTAACTGGTACATAATGATGTCGAAGAATGTATTTGATAATCGGTTTCGGAACGTAATATGGTACGGGCACCAGTTGCTTCACAACGTGTACTTGTTTCTTCTCTTCACAATTATTTTGACCTCCGACCAAAATCCTAACCATTTCGAAAAGACAATGATGATTTTTATCCGAAGAATTCAATTTAAATAACTCACATTTCTCCACCACCTTTTTTGCCACCTCCTTTGATCAATGTAGGACTTCCACATTTACCGCCGGATATAAGAATCCTTTCAACGAACGAAATGGATAGATTAAATAATTCAATTATCAACACTTTGATGAACAATAGCTTACAAATTTCCTCCTTTTTTGTTATTCTTTTTGCCACTCATTTTGATTAGAACAGGTCCAGAACCTTTTTTAGAAAAAAATTGATTGAAATGTAATCACCAAATCAAAATTAATCTAAACTAAAGAAACTTTGAATTCAAACACTTTTCCAATAGTTTCAATTTTCACTAGAATTTCGTTCTAAGCTTCAAGTATAATTCCTACCAGAATAGATTTCACCGAAGAGATACAAAAATATAAGTGAACGTAGAAAGAAAAGCATTTTGAAGATTGCAATGAGAGAAGAAGAAGGAAACGGATGGAATAGAATCGGAAGTAGATTTCGAGAAGATTTCTGTAGAGGAAGAATTGGAATAGAATCTTCGATTTAAATCAATCACAAATAATACAAAGATTGTAGTTAATCAAATCTTCGAACCAAACTTCGGAGAGAGAGAGAGAGAGAGAATCCAGTGATGTCTTTTTCGTTCGTGTTCGCGATCCGAAACAAAAAAAATCAAACTTTCATCTTTGAGAATGAAGTTGATGGTATGGTAGGCTCTGTTGGACTGTGCCATCGATCCTCTTGATGATCCTCTTTTTGAAAGCTTTTGAATTTCTCTGTGAATCTGAATCGCTTCAATTCGAAGGTGTCGTCTTGAGAAAATCAAAATAAAAAAAGAAGAAGACAATAGCTCTACAATTGAATATTGAATCGTTGAAAAGAGAAGGCTTTTTTTTGGTCTATTTCGGGTGATCGACTGCTCATTCAAACGAATTAGAAAGATTGTCTCATTTTAGGCTCACACATTTTCTCTAGTATTGATTTTAATTATTGATCAACAAATAACTAGATCAAATTCAAGGCTTATAATCAAACATTTAAAACAAAAAAAAAGAGTCGGTAAGGTAAAAGAGAGAGGATAGTGTGGGAAGAGAAAATATTGATGGATGATGGAGATGATGATTATTATCCTAATAACAATCATAACACTAATAATAAACAGTTTAATGAGAGAGAGAGAGAGAGAGAGAGAGAGAGAGAGAGAGAGAGAGAGATTTCTAGAGAAGTAATCAGCCATAAAATCATAGTGAAAACAGAAAAATGGATTATAATTTTGGCAAAACGTTCGTTCGTTTTACAAATTTTGCAATCAATTACAATTACAATCGATTTGTCAATTGAAAACTTTTCTATCATTGAAACTTGTTGAAAAAAAGTTATCTCTACAACAAGCAAGTGAGATAATCTTCACATTCTTATTTCGAAGTTTGAATTACGACTATTAGGAATTTTTTAATGATCGAAAAAAAAACAAAACAAAAAAAAAACAACAATAATGAGCCGATAATTTATTACATTTCTTAGATTTCGGCATTACGATCGAAATTTTTTCGATTTTTGGATATGGATTCAATCGAATATTAGTGTTATTATTCTTTTTTTTAGATTTTAAAAATTAAAAATCAAAACAATTCTGCTACTATTAGCTGAATATAGCTCAAATAGATAGATCGATGATCCTATTGATTGATAACGATCGATCCTCAAAATGTGTTTAGTCATTGATAGAATTACAAATGGATCGCTATTGGAACGAATCGATCCATTAATCGAAATGCTAATCATTCAATTGATTGTATTGAATCGATTGTAAAGCTTCTTCAAATCGAAGCTATTGTCAGTCGAGGTATTCAAACCAATCAATTGGATTAAATAGTAACAATCGGATTCGATTCACTGAAATAGGAATATTTTTTCCCCATTCTCAAATTTCATTACTCTACTTATCAAATAAATGGCTATTTAAAAAAGTCTCTGGATGAAACAAAATTTTGTTTGTTAGAGAACAATTTCGAAAGATAAAAATATTTTTATTTTTTTGACGACTTTAAGATCAAAAATTGACTCGAGAAAGAGAAAGCTTTTGAACTAATTAAGAAATCTGATCTAATTCTAATACAGTTAATACACCAACACAAACACAAATACAAACACAAAACTAAGCTTTCTTGGTAGATAGATCTTCTCTCGGTTAATTGCTTTTCATTTGCAAACAGCCTAAACAGTCAAACGTGTTTCCAATTTAGGGGATTCCATTCGAATGTGATCCTCTCTTTCAAATCCTCTTCCTCTTTCAAATTTTAACATTTACTTTCAAAAAGAGAGAGAGAGAGAAATTTTCGAACGAAACTGCAATTGAAAAGACAATGGAAGAGAGAAAAAAATTGTCGAACTGTAAAGACTACGGATTCGAGTGACAAACTTGTGATTGAATCTAATTGAAACACTCAATATACTGTGATAATCTTCTTCCTTTTCAGATAGTTTAGATTGGATCCATTCATTAAGTGAGAGTTATCTACTCAATCGTAAATCTTTTCTTTTTTTTTTTTGTCAGACCATTGTTTTTTCTTCTTTTTTTTTCGCTGTTTATTTAGAGATTCACTAGAGTTAATTGACGAAGCCGAAAAAGTGTTTTCTATCTATCTTCTCGAGATCTTCTCTCTCAGAACAATAGCTTCTTTATGGATCTTTTCATCTCTTTTTGGATTGTTGAAAAGTTTGATCGAATAATTTTCTAATTCGATTCGATGATTGAAATATATTCAATTGAATCTCTATATTTAATCTTTGGAATGTTTCGATTGAGATAAACTATTTGAGAGAAGAGATGTGAATATTGCATTTAAGAATCCTTTTTTTTCTCTAACATTTCATCATACCACAATCATTTAGAAATAATATCAATCAAATTTTTCCTTTTTAGCTCTTTCTTCAAAGATCTCTACAAAGTATTCCCTCTATTCTTTCAATTTTAAGATCGCTCGAAAAAAAAACAAAAGAATAATCTTTATTTTTGTGATTTTCGAGAGTAAAATTTTGCGGTTAAGGTTAATAAATGTCTAATCTTTGTCCCAAAAATAGGACAAGATTGAGAGAAGCTATGACAATCAATGGAAGCGGAAAAGCTAAGAGGCTTGAAGACGATGGCGTCAGTAAATAGCACTCTTCAATCGGACGAAATCTAAGAAGAATTCCACAAGTCCTAGGCCTATGATCAATTGATCGTAGATTTATTTCCAGATTACTTTCAATAGTTCTTTCAAATAGTCCTGATCTAATAAAACATCGACTTTTGAATTTCTTGCTAACTTGCATTCTTCGACTATTTAATAGAGAGCTGATTTAGTTGGATCGAAATAGATTTTTTGGATGATGATCCCATTACATCGATCGTGAGGAAATCCGTTGACAAAAGTTTCTTAATGATTGAGAATTTTTTGATCAATGCTATTTTGATTATTGAATTAGAATATTTTGGATTCTTGAGTTTGCGATCGACGTTTCCATCAAATCAACAGCCATGAATGAAGCGATGAATTCGAAAAAATCAATCAATTGGAATGAATTGTTAAAGAAGAAGCCTAGGGAAATTATTTTTTCCGAAAAAAATATCCCCGATTTAATCGACGAAGATAATGTCTTAAATGAGAATCTTTTCCGATTGAAAAATCTTAATTTCTTAGAGATTACCAATTGCAATGCATTGAATTGCTTAGATAGCAGAATCTCGAAATTAGAGAATCTTACCAATTTGGTTCTACAAGGCAATCGACTTCAAACAGTTCCTGGTGAGCATATATTCACTCAATTTTCGACATCAATTCAATCAATACTTTTCTCCTCATTAATCTAGGTGAATTAGGAGTATTATCGAAATTGAAGTGTTTGAATTTATCTTGCAATCAAATTGAAACTCTTCCTGGCAACATTTTCAATGATTTCAAAAGCCTTCAAACACTCAATCTAGAACAAAACAAGCTTCGATCACTACCAGATATGTCATCTCTATCTTCATTGATCACGTTCAAATGTGGATCGAATAGTTTGAACGAATTTCCAAGCTCACTTTGTGATAAAATAAGAAAAAATCGCCAACTTTCTAGCCAATCCTCAATGCCCGTTTACGAAGGTGGTGCTGTTCATTTGAGTTCGCTAGATCTCTCGCATAATAACATACCTTCATTACCACCAAGCATTGGTTCATTAGTTTCGATTCGAATCATCCAACTTAATTTCAATCAATTAGATTCGATTCCAATCGAAATCATTAATTGTAGCAAATTGAAAGAAATAGATTTGAATAACAATCCGATTAAAGATCGTCGCCTAATGAAAATCATTGAGCAGTGTAAGACCAAAAAAGTTCTCGATTATTTACGGGCAATGTCGGACAAGATCGCCGATGATTGTCCTGGAACCAACGAAAATGGTCTTAATTCTTTGGTCGACGAAGAGAAAAACAAGCCTGAATATACGATTCAAGTTTTATCCAAGAAAGTTGATGAAAAATTCTCAGTATTGGTCTCGAAATTGATTGCAGATCAAAGAAAAATTGTCGCTTGTATTTTACACAAGGTCGATTTAACCAATAATAAATCAATGAGAAAATTTCTCTCAATTCAAACAAGTAAAGCGATTGTTCATTCTTCATTTGAAATTAACTATTGTTTACTTATTCCAGAGTTGCATCAAGGAATCTGTGATAATCGTCAAAAGGCAACGATAGCGACTCATGATCTTAAAAAGTTGTTGCCTCCTGAGCCCACCTATTCATCTAAAGTTGGAAATGATTCGAATAAGATTGAACCGGCTATTACTGCCGGCTTGAATGGCACTGATCGATGTGTTTATTTTGATGGCAAAGTTCCAACAAGGATTCGTTTCATTCCACTTGGTCGTGCAAATGAAATGAGTGCATTGGAATTCTATCGATGTTTGAATGATGAGGCTGATCAGTATAGAAAAGAAAAAAAAAGAAACAATATATCAGGCATCCATAAATACATTCATTTGTTGAAAGGAAAACAATTATATCCGGTTCTTTCAGACTTCAGAGAGAACGTTTTATCAGTGCCACCGTTGACTAATTCCGAATACTCAAAGGTAAAAATTGATCACATTTCAAACTAGGTCTCAATCTTATTTTTATCTACCTTCATCTATAGATTGAGCCCGAGACAGTTTCCGTTTTTGTAGAAGTCACTGGTCAAAGTGTTTTGATATGTCGACAAGTTATGAACGAATTGATTCACAGTTTTCTAACTGCTTCGATAACAGATGAAAACGGTATCTCGAAGAATATTTTCGCAGATAATTGCATGTATATCGAGCCAGTTCATGTTGAGGCAGCTGAATCAAGACAATTGATTGTCAAATATCCGACTAGAATAGATTTAGATTTCTCTGATGTTCAAGTTTTGTTTGAATGAATGCGTTGATTGGAATTAAAAATGTTTATGAAGATGTTAAACCTGAACTTTGTTTCAAACTTTCTATCATTTTTGTTCAATTATTCAAAATTTCAATCATATTTTAAACATTTCTTCTCACTAAGATGAAATTTATTGAAAAAAAGACATGAATTGAATCGAAAATAAAAATTTTTTACATGCATTCAATCCATATATTAGACCAATTTGATGATTGTGGACGATGTTTTGGACTAGGCCGGACGTATCGAGCCGATAGATAGATTAAGCTTTAACCTCTGCGGAAAACGTAACTCATATCATCATCGATGTACTTGAAATCTTTGATTTTGTCATCGAAATCTGTTCGTTTTTTTGGCGAATAAAGCCCATTCTTGTAGAGTGGCACATTAGGATCATCGATCTCATCTTCATCATCGGTCATCTTGATAATTTTATCGTTGTCTCCATTTGAATTTTTTCGTTCACATCTGATCAGTATGGAGATTAAAATGTGCAACAATGCGAGCAATGCATAAAGACAGACTAAGGTGATGATCGAAACGAATAGTGGCCATCCTTCCGTAAGTATTATTCCAGATTTATAAAAAATGGTGAAAAGAATCAACGCAAGCGCTAATCCCAGGTAAATCAAAGCTAAAAATATGACCAAACATAGCCAAAGACGACAGACAGCGATCAAACTTGCGATCACTAGACAAAGCGGGACCAAGGCTAACAGGCCGATGTACAAATAAGATTTTCCTGTGAAAAAAATATCAAATCAATTAGTAATGGCAATGACAAAGCTTTATTCGATCAAAAAAAAAAAAAAAAAGATTTTTTTGGAAAGCATTTAGTCTCACTATTTGAATTGCTTGAATCACTTGGAATTATTACGCAACAACAAACTAATACGAAAAAAAACTTGCTTTCGTGTTGTGGTTTGCTACGAAAAAACAAAGTCACTGACAACATTTGATTGGGGGGGGGAAATAAGAGGTTTGCAACCGAAACAGCAACATATCGAGCTACCTTCTCCTTTGATGATGCTCGAAACGGAAAGAGAAATTATACTCGTAAACAATCTTAGACTTGTTTTGTATTTCTTTTCTAATTCTAAATTCGTAACTCTATCAATTGAATTAATCAATAGCCTTGAAGATAATGATTTCAGTTTTTTTTTTGCTTTTGCTTTTGCATTCAAATTTGCAACTTAATTTGAAAAAAAATAATATTTTCTATGAGATTTATGGTAAAGATCGATCGATCGATGGAAAATCTTCTAAATAAAAAAAATTCGAAAATTCTAGAGCTAGATTGATTCTAGACTGATAACTTACTCAAACAACTAGTGAATTGATCATCACTCATCGAATCAATCGAATCGAGAGAATGTGATGGACAAGATTCCAATAAGATTGCACTGTGAACGATCCACTGATTCATTGGACATTTACGGGTGAAAAATATCGCAGAGATTGAATCTTCAGATGATGAAGATTGTGCATCGATATCACGACGTCTTCTCTGCTGATCGAATAATTGATCATGTTGATGACTCGATGTTTCATTTTTTGATTGAAGCAAAGCTGCTCTATCTGGTACATGTCTTTGTTCGCGATCCAGCAAATCATTTGATTCGGTCAATAAATAGACACCAAGATGAATGAAAACAATGCTGGCGAACAGAAACAAACATAGGACTAGAAGGAAGACCAAACATCCTTGTAATAAGCCGTGTTTTTTGCTCCTTTGCATACACATTTTTGGTGCTGAGAAAATGATTTTAGGATTGTTATTCTTATCGATGTTCTGATCTTTTACAACAGAATAGGAATAGAATAGAATAGAATTCGAGAATGAAATCTAAATGTTGAATACCTATTAAGATGAAGATGAAGATGATGCTGATGCTGATGTCACTGTCACCCACTAACACATTTTCAAGAACTAGAAAAAATCTATCTGAATGTATACTGGCATAATCCACTTTCACTGATTCAAATAATTTCGGAGCAGATTCATCAATCGTCTGGATAAGCGTATTTGAATTCAGCTAAAATTTCGTATTTTGTTTCCCATTCGTTTACGGACATTCAAGAGATTGATTACATTCATTGACTAGCTTTTCATTGTGTTGGCTCTTTTTCGAAAAAAAAATTCAACAAAATTGTTCCTATTAATCTGTCTGCTGCTGCTGCTTCTACGATTGCATTTTGCATTCGATTGCCATTGATGCCAAGGCGATCTTTGAAAAATTAGAAAGTATACTGAATTGAGCTACGTAAGTAAGAGAGAGAGAGAGAGAGAGAGAGAGAGAGAGAGAGAGAGAGAGAGAGAGAGAGAGAGAGAGATTTTGGTAATCGAAACATCGTTATTTTCACTTCGGTATTCGTCTAATGGAGTTCGATTCAACATCAACGACAAACAACCACAACAACAACAACTGAAGATTATTTTAGCTTGAAATGTTTTGATTTTGCGATTGTTTCGATGCTGCCATTTGCATGAAGATGTAATGTGTGTGGTGAAAAATCTTAAGGTGGAGTGATCAAAACATCAAGCTAGCATTAGATTCACATAGAGCGTATTTCGAATATGAAACTTTGAAGAGAAGAAGTATAAAATTTAGCTTTGAATGATCGCGAAAAAATTGTTGATGATGTCTTTGTGATGTGATGTGATGTGGCTTTCTCTCGATGATCAGAATCTACTCGATCGATTCTAGATACGAGACGATTCTTCTTCTCGAAAATGTAGCGACTAGATATTCGCTTGAAAGAATTTGACTAAAATTAACTAAAGATTCAAATTGAAAAATTAATTTTTTCTTACCGCTTAATCGCTAAAAGCAATGAAGCAAGTTTCAAAGCAAGAAACGTAGAGAAGAGAATCAAAATCTAGATTTGATTAAATTTGATCAATTTGATTTTAATATTGGATTATTTTTCAGTAGTTGGAGAAATGTTGCGGAATGAAAAAACAAATTAGAATTTACATAGTGAACTGAATACAATCCATTCATATAGCTCCTACTCGGATTACCAGCATAGGTTTGAGCTATATTCGCGAGCGTCTGAGTGATTCATTTGGGAAAGCCATAATAAACAATTGTGAACGTTCTCAAATTAGATTCCAACGATCCTAGAATCTAGATCATTCGATTCGATCAAATGAAATTATTTTGTCAACGATTGTGCGTATCGTTACAAAAATTTCTATATAGCCACCACAGAGATATTTCAATGAATTTTCTATCTGAGAATAGTTTTGTTGATGTCTTTGAACGCATTTCAAATGATTCCTCTATCTTGAAACTTTGCCGATACCAATGATGATGAATTCCAATGATAGCTTCAATTTAAAATTTAAGCAAAAAAACAGTTTATTTCAAATCCGATCAAAAAGAGCAAAATATTTACAGAATCTAATATGATTTCATTATTTCTTTCTGAGTTTCTTGAAACTTGCCTAGATTAAAGAGCGTTTGTAAAGCTCCAAACAAACCAGAAGTTAGAAGGTTTCACTTCGATAAGCAAGAGTTTTTTTTGAATTAGATTTGAATTCTAGAATCTAGATTTCTTGTTCGTAGATGCCTTCACAAAAAGCGCCACCAAGTTGAATAGTTTCGATGCCTTTGATAAATCGGGCAGGCAAGAAAAAATTGGAAGCTGGAAAGTGTAGGATTTCTAGGGGTATAAGTTGTGCCCCTGCGACTTGATTAGATGTCCATGAATGGCCTAAGATTTTTTCCTATAAACCTTCATTATTGTGCAATATATAGACATCAGACTAGTGTAAACAGATTGATAGACTTCTTTAGCAATGGATCTGCAATGGAGCGATAGCAATCCATTAAAAGCAAAAAGAATTGGAGATCTATGGATAGCGATCGGAATCTATAAGGTGTTATGTAGAGAAACGAGAAAGCGAATAGATGCTATTCGAAGCAACGGAAATTGATTTGAAGTCAATGGAAATCGATTCTAAATTAATAAATGAAATTCGAAGCTATTAAGAACTATGAAAAATAGGATAGAAAAGTTTTGGAAAGTCATGAAGAACAAAAGAAGAGTGATAAAATTTACAGACTCGGTTCAGTTAAGTTAAATTAGGTTAGGTTTAGTTAGGTTTAGTTAAGTGAAGTGAAGTGAAGTTAAGCTAGGTTAGGTTAAGTCAATTTAGGTCAATTTAGGTTAAGTCAAGTTGAGTTAGGTTGAGTCAAGTTATGTTAGGTTAAAACAAGTTAGGTTAGGTTAAGCCAAGTTAGGTCAGGTCAAGTCAAGTTAAGTTAGGTTAGGTTAAGTCAAGTTAAGTTAGGTCAAGTTAGGTTAAGTTAAGTCAAGTCAAGTTAGGTTAGGTTAGGTTAAATCAAGTTAAGTTAGGTTGAGTCAAGTTAGGTTAGGTTAAGTCAAGTTAGGTCAAGTCAAGTTAGGTTAGGTTAAGGTTGGTTAAATTTTGTGTTTTTCATGTATTTAAGCTTCCGATTTAAAACCTTTAATAAACATTCCATGTTTTGAAAACTAGAATTCGTTCTTAATAAGTCGACAGGATCCAGATAAGTTCTGTTCTGTTTTGAATATTAAGATTTGGCATAAAGTGCTGAGTAGAATATTATTAGGTTGAGGAATTAGAAATGTCATTCCGCCGCTAGGTGTAAATAGCTTCGTTTTATCTCAGGATGTGCAAGAGATATCTGGATAAACCGCACATCATTGTAAAGCTTAGGTTTCACTCTTTCATCCTTGGTTCACATTTTTGTGATTTTTTGCAATTAAATTCAAGTTTTGAACGATTGAAAATGGGTGTTCATAACCCTAAAATTCTATGCATTCTTCAATATCAATTTGACCTAGGTCATGGTGTCAGTCATTCATTCAAGCGATTAAGTAGTGTCTATGGACCTTAAATGATTCCAAAAAGAACAACAGAACGCTGGTTTCGGGGCTTTCAAATTGGCGAAATGGGTGTTGAAGATGAACATCGAACCGGAAGCTAAATCTAGGAAATTTCTGATAAGATCTTCGAAATTTAGAAGTCAAATCTATCCCTGCTATAGCCAAAGACATGGGTATAAATCAGAAAAATTTTTGCAACCATTGATCCTGAGAGGCGTACAAAAAAACTCATTCATTGGCTGTTGCATGCATTGACCGAAAAAAATCGCATTGATCGAATTAAGGATTGTGACTCGTTACTGAAACCTAATCAAAACGATCCATCTTTGGAACTTCTTGTTACAGGTGATGAAAGAGGGATCTTGTTGAACAATATGAGCTTGAAATTTCCAGGTGAAAGCTGATTAAGCAGTTTAAACGAAAGCTAAGCCTGATTTAAGTTTTGCTTGCAAATTGGTGGGATATCAAAGGAAGCATCCGCCATGAGCTTCCAACTTCCGACAAAAACGATCTTTTCTGAGCTCTAATGTCAACGATTGACCAGATTTCAAAAAGTTATTGTTGAAAAGTGACCGAAATAGGCTAAAAATAAAGGCATTGTGTTTCATGATGACAACACTAGGCCACACTCATCTTTGAAGACGCCCCAAGATCTCCTGGAACTTGGATGGGATGTTTTGACAGATCCAATACATAGTCTGAGCCTGGCTCCATCGACTATGATTTACTCGAGCATCTGCGAAAATTGCTTGCAGACAAAAAATTGGATTCACCGGAAGCTCGTGAAAATGACTTGTTCCAGTATTCTGGAAATAAGGGCCAAGCTTTTAATTTCTAAAAAATACTACAACTCTGTCAGGATAGGGCACAGGTTAGGCTCCAAAATAATTTTTATTTGGTTCGAATCCGATAAGTCTAAGCAAGTCAAATGTGAGTTTGAAATAAGGTCAAATTAATGACATTATTATTTCCTCAACCTAATATGATCCATTCGAAGCTGTTAGAAGGATTAAAAAAGGATTCAAGAGACTAGGTAAACTCAGGATGAGTCGAATTCGATTGGGTCCAAGTAACTCTAATTAAGTCAAGTTAATTACGATTGAGTTAGTTTCGCTTAGGTTAGGTTCGGAAGTTTTCGAATTTCGATAAGAATTCGTCTTGAAGGAACTCTAGTCGAAGGATTGCAGCAATGGCTTTTTGGAGAATGAACATAGATTACTCTATTGCCTTTTTGAATTCGAAACATACTAAGAGACAAACGGTGCATAGCGAAATAAGGACCATCGAAGAGTGGATCTAATCTCTTCTAATTCTTTCACTTGAATATCTTAACGAACACTGAATCATCGCTAAATTTTAAACTTCCGGTCGTGAAAGTTCAAATATCAAAACAATACTAATGTATCACTGGTTGATACATTATCAAACGTATTTTAAAATTTCATTGCTGATCCCGGATTTCTCGGAAATTCTAATTTGGACCTATTGAGCGGTAATGGATATTGAATGAAATCATAGAATTTCGCCACGTAATTCTCATTGTCTTCGACTGTCTACAAAACAAACTCAATTGATTATCTCTTCGCAATATTTAAGTGAAAATTCGTGGTAGTTTTTAATCTGATTCAATATTTTCATCTGATCTTTTTGCTTTATTGGTATATTTGATTCGTTTAAGAATCTTAGCAACTCCTCTCTATCTCCTGTCAACTCTTGTCTATTCCAGCCACTTTTTTGCTTGTAACTTGGTAGGTTTGTTTGATCGTTCGAAAACTGTAGAATCCAACTTTTGCGTTCTGAATTTCAAAAATTTAGGAAATTTTGCTGCCAGAATATGTCTCCCTTTACTGAATCCATAAGAGATGGAGAAAAAGAAATGAATAGGAATGGTGGTGATCATATTCCAAGATGATACGTTCACTTCGGCTTCAAAATTTGTTTTTCCCGGATATCAAATATAATTGCGTTTTTTTTTTTAATTACGAGTCCACTTTTGAGTTATTAATTGATAATGTGGCACTCGAAATATATCAATTTCTTCAGAATAAATACGGAAATTTGTTTTTGACATTTTTATGTTTCCCTTGTTGCATATTAGAATGACTAGAACATCGTTCCATTTCTGTCAATTCTGTCAACATCTGTCTATTATGTCCTTGATCTATTCTTGAATTTAAAACGAATCTTTTTATCCAATTTTTTATGATAGGCATATAACTATCACAGATTGTTTGCAAAAATCATGAAATTTTTTACGATTATTCTGATTGGCTTCGATTCTCTACAGAAAAAAAATTCAAATGAGCATCGTTTTGAAATCATTAATGGCTTACTTGTGTTATTCCTTGCTCTTGCGAATGCTTCTTGTTCGAATCTGATGCCTCTTCTAGGTAGTTGAGATGATCTTTGTAGTGCATTCGGATCGCCTCTCTGCAAATGTATCACAAACCTCCTTTGAATTTTTTGTCATTGGTCTGTTCCATTCACTCGAGTTTACAGAGATCTGATACTGATTCTGACTTAATTTTGTAATTATTTTCAATCGCTGTTGAATTTACGATTCGAGTTTGTCATTCTCAAATGAAACTGATCGTAGGTCGTGTGAACCATTCTTCTTATTCTTTTCTGATTTTTTCTATTTTCATTTCTATTAAATCAATTGAAATGAAAATATTGATCCACATCAATCAATGAACCAAGACTATTAACTAGGCATAAATGGCCACATTCTGCCGATGTCCATGCTAGATTGTGCTTTGAAAGAATTTAAAACAATCGTCAAAACACTTGAATCGATGTTGAACGCAAAAGTTTAGATAGATTGATGTTGTAACACAATGGTAATGTTTGAATGGTGAATTCAATGATACTCTTCGATGATTGTAGTCTGTGTATTAGATGTTTTACAAGTTCTCTCACTCATTCTCAGCCTATGTGTTCTTCTTGTGTTCTGCATCTCCTCGAAAGCAAATGCCATTGTCAGTCATCGTTTTGAAGTTATAAATAGCTTTTACGATTTCCAAACTCGATTTTAGCAATCCATGATTGATACCACATGTGGGGATAATGGTTGCTTGAGGAAAGCAAATGTCGATTAGACCTTCAATCAATGGTAAACGTTAGTGAGCGTTTGAAGCAATTTTTCGTTTTAGTTAGGACTGAATAGTAATCTGCAATCACTTGTTGCTTTGATAATTATCTTTAATTATTATCGTTGTGAACTTCGAAGTAGAATATCCTGTTTTTTGCTGAAAATATCCTCTTTTAAAGCAGCAGAACTCATGTTGGTATTTTTGAAGTTTCTATATTTTGTGGCAAATCGGTGTTCGTTGATGAAACTAAATTTGGTTGGAGACACAGATTGATTCTCAACCAGATTTTCGAGGTGAAAATAACTTTTTCCTCAAAATCAAGCGTTGAGCGATCTTCGTTTCTCATCGGTTTAGCGGAGTCTTCTTGCTACAACCCGCATTGAAGTATCTAGAATCCGGAAGAATTTACATTCTGGATGGCGGAGAAAAATGTGGTAATTTGTTCATCCGCGAAGGATGAACTACGTGACACCAGTCGTTCGAATTCGAATCGAAAGCGAATTGTTCCTGTAGCTTAGCCTATGTTATAGGATCTACAGGGATAATCTCGCTTGATTTGAATTTGATCGACGTATTCGGATGATACCATTGTTTCGAGTCGTTCCGATGACAAGCGATGGTATTCAGCTAGAATACAAAACCTTTTGATGCAAATCAAGAGGTCTTTTCTCATTTCAGCTGCCTGATTCCTGTCAACTTTAAGTGCGATTGTTCGAAAGTAATTCAATGGTTACCTGGTCGTTCTGGATGGATCCAGAGCATTGGTTTGTTTTCACCTGTCGTGCATCAATGTACGATTTCAACGGTGGAACACCAATGTGTTCGTGCGAAAAGCTGACGAAGAAAGAACATCGTTTGGATCTCCTAGAAATCTTTTTCTGGGTGCTATCGTACGTTGTACGATGCTTTATGATCGGAAAACGGATGTCACACAGTCGTGTGCTGTGTATCACATCCCGAAAGATCTTTCTTCAAGAAATCACAAATCTATGTGGTTAGTGATTTCTTGTCGAATGTTTCAGAAACCTCAGATCCGTGAAACTAAGTTGAAGAGGTAAAACTCTGAGCTGAATTCGCGATTGACGAGAGATTTCGAGAAACAGCTATCTGGTTGATCCTGCCAGTAGTCATATGCTTGTCTCAAAGATTAAGCCATGCATGTCTAAGTACATACCGCATTAAGGTGAAACCGCGAATGGCTCATTAAATCAGTTATGATCTATTGGATGTTGACCAATTACATGGATAACTGTGGTAATTCTAGAGCTAATACATGCCGAAAAGCTCCATCGCAAGGTGGGGTGCATTTATTAGACCAAGACCAAAAGGTGGAAACACCTTGTTGTGGTGACTCTGAATAACTGCAGCTGATCGCATGGCCTCGTGCCGGCGACATATCCTTCGAGTGTCTGCCTTATCAACTTTCGATGGTAGGTTATATGCCTACCATGGTTGTAACGGGTAACGGGGAATCAGGGTTCGATTCCGGAGAGGGAGCCTGAGAGATGGCTACCACATCCAAGGAAGGCAGCAGGCGCGCAAATTACCCAATCTTGGAACAAGGAGGTAGTGACGAAAAATAACAATACGGGCTTCGCTTACGCGTTCTCGTAATTGGAATGAGCACAGTTTAAATCCTTTAGCGAGGATCAATTGGAGGGCAAGTCTGGTGCCAGCAGCCGCGGTAATTCCAGCTCCAATAGCGTATATTAAAGTTGTTGTGGTTAAAAAGCTCGTAGTTGGATCTCAGCCCAAGTGCATTGGTCCATCATGACGATGGTTACTGGTGTGCTGGGCACTTTACCGTTCACGTGCTATGGTGTTCTTAACCGGGCGTCATAGTCGTACGGTAGTTTTACTTTGAAAAAATTAGAGTGCTCAAAGCAGGCATCATCGCCTGAATACTGTTGCATGGAATAATAGAATAGGACCTTGGTTCTGTTCTGTTGGTCTTCGGATCCGAGGTAATGATTAAGAGGGACGGACGGGGACATTAGTACTGCGGCGATAGAGGTGAAATTCTTGGACCGCCGCATGACTAACCAAAGCGAAAGCATTTGTCAAGAACGTTTTCATTAATCAAGAACGAAAGTTAGAGGTTCGAAGGCGATCAGATACCGCCCTAGTTCTAACCATAAACGATGCCAACTAGCAATCAGCCAGAGTTCGTTTATGACTCGGCTGGCGGCTTCCGGGAAACCAAAGTTTTTCGGTTCCAGGGGAAGTATGGTTGCAAAGCTGAAACTTAAAGGAATTGACGGAAGGGCACCACCAGGAGTGGAGCCTGCGGCTTAATTTGACTCAACACGGGAAAACTCACCCGGTCCGGACACTGGAATGATTGACAGATTAATAGCTCTTTCTTGATTCAGTGGGTGGTGGTGCATGGCCGTTCTTAGTTGGTGGAGCGATTTGTCTGGTTAATTCCGATAACGAACGAGACTCTAGCCTACTAAATAGCAATCGGAATTCGTTTCGACTTCCGATCCAAGCTTCTTAGAGGGACAAACGGCGTTTCAGCCGTATGAAAAAGAGCAATAACAGGTCTGTGATGCCCTTAGATGTCCGGGGCCGCACGCGCGCTACACTGAAAAGATCAGCGTGCATATGTTACCTACTCCGAAAGGAGCGGGCAACCCAGTGAAACTTTTTCGTGATTGGGATTGGGGATTGTAATTATTGTCCATGAACGAGGAATTCCCAGTAAGCACAAGTCATCAGCTTGTGTTGATTACGTCCCTGCCCTTTGTACACACCGCCCGTCGCTACTACCGATTGGATGTTTTAGTGAGGTCTTCGGACTGGCCAACGTAGCCATCCTCGTGGTGGCCATGTTGTGCGGGAAAGATGACCAAACTTGAACATCTAGAGGAAGTAAAAGTCGTAACAAGGTTTCCGTAGGTGAACCTGCGGAAGGATCATTAAAGGTTGGAGAGAATGGCAACACTCTCTCACTCGAAACAACCAAAAATGTAACCATTGAACGTTTGGTTGCCCGTTATCAAAGTTTATGACGATCTCACTTGTTGGTGAAAACGTTTCGAAAGCTCTGAGAATTGTTTTGTTTGAGTTCTTCTAATGTCTTGGGCAACGATTGACATTGATGGATCGAAAGCAATTCGAATCTCTCTAAAAACCGAAAGGAGTTTAACGTTTGTAATCGTCAAGAGGAGATTGATCGAAATTGAATTTGTTGGTACCTAGTCCACAGTTTCTATTGAAGATCAATGTGAATGTGGTGTGTCACTTGTTAATCGAGTGTCGCTAGGTTCAAATATCGAATTCATTTTGTTCGAAGCCAACATTTTCAAGAACAAAAATTTTTTTCTCTAAATTCATCTGAATACTGAAGCGAATATCAAGAATGAAATCCAAAATTGTTTTCCATTTTGTTTTGGAAGCAATCAAAGAGAGAAATACAACTGTCAGTGGTGGATCACTTGGCTCGCTGATCGAGGAAGAACGCAGCCAGCTGCGATAATCGGTGTGAAATGCAGAATACACTGATCACTCGACATTCGAACGCACATTGCAGCCATTGGTAATCCGATGGCTTCGTTTGTCTGAGCGTCGTTTTAAATGCAAAATTCAATATAAAGATAGATCTGTTTCGTCACACTTCGATGAAAAGGTGTCGTCAGATTAATCGAAAATCAGAATTTATTCGTTTTGAATGAATTTGCTGTTAGTAGTAGCTCTATGAGAAAATGTTTCAAGTCTCGAGTGGCTTTGAAAGCACATCGATGGTGCGACATTCTCCTAGGGTTCTCTAGCATTACACGCTAAAGAATCCAAGTGCCAGTGATGTGTGCCTGTTGAGATTGAGAAAATTCAAACATGAATATCAAAGAGTGATTCTACAAGCAATGAAATGTCATTTTTCGACCTCAGATCAAGCGAGAATACCCGCTGAATTTAAGCATATAAATAAGCGGAGGAAAAGAAACCAAACGGGATTCCCTTAGTAACGGCGAGCGAAACGGGAACTGTCCAGCGCCAAGTCTTGACACTCAAGAGTGCTCAAGAG
>CP080482.1:0-2500 GCA_020844145.1 Sarcoptes scabiei | reverse complement strand
TGACTGAGAAATTATATTATAGAAAATTCTTCCTAGATAGTTTGCAATAGATAGAATTGAAGATAGTTTGCAAAGTCTATGGCAATTGATATGGATTAATGATAATGGTCAATTAGTTTGCCAGGAATATTTGGGAAGGTGCAAGGAGCAGGCCAGTGTTGATTTTGCGTGAAACAATTAGTACGGAGAAATGATACGGAGATTTTCAATTGGAGCATTTGATGAGTAGCATTTGAGTGTGGAGCATTTTTTGGAGTAACAATGGATTTGTAATTATTTTTCGTAATGTTTTATAAGGAGTATTTCATACGTAATGTTTTATAAGTAATTAATTTACGGAGTTTTTCATTTGTAATGATTTTTCGTAGCATTTTATACGGAGTGATCAGTACGTACTTATCAGTAAGGAGCATTTTATATGGAGTGTTTTATACGTAACTATTTTTCGTAGCATTTCATACGGAGTGATCTGTACGTAATTATCAGTAAGGAGCATTCCATATGGAGTGTTTTATACGTAACAATTTTAATGGAGCATTTTATACGGAGTGATCTGTACGTACTCATCAGTAAGGAGCATTTCATATGGAGTGTTTTATACGTAACTATTTTTCGTAGCATTTTATATGTACTGATTCATATGGAATCTTTTTTATGTAATCTTTTGTATGTAACATTTTATGTGTAATGTTTTTAACGGAAGTTGGGTTAAGACAGGAAGTTATGTTATAACAGGAAGTTAGGCTATAACAGGAAGTTATTCTTTTTCAATGAAGGGCAAGAATAACAGCACCACAGAATCGAGAACAGGGAGGAACAGAAAATGGGTTAGGTTTCAAACATGAAAAATCATCAAATTCAAGATGAGTAGTTAGGTTTCCACAGCAATTAATAGGTTCAACGGATATTGGGTTAGGTTTGAAATGCAACAGATGATATTTCAGCAGTTGTTAGGTTTCCACAGCAAGTAATTAGTTTTCAACGATCGACAGCAATCACACGGCATTTCAATGAGGTTAGGTTTGATATTTGAGTTAGATTTCTTTCAGCAAGAGACGATATTTCAGGAGTTGTTAGGTTTCTTTCAGGAGTTAGAAGAGAAGATATTTGAGGATCTGTTAGGTTTCAACATGGAGAAGATATTTGAGGGGCTGTTAGGTTTCTTTAAGGAGTTGTTAGAAGAGACGATATTTGAGGAGCAGTTAGGTTTCAAGAGGGAGACGATATTTGAGAGGCTGTTAGGTTTCAACAGGGAGAAATGATTCTTCGACGATGGGCAGCAATCACGCGGCATTCTAATGGGGTTAGGTTTTATTGGAGTTGTTAGGTTTCTTTCAGGAGCTGTTAGGTTTCAACAGGGAGACGATATTAGAGAAGTTGTTAGGTTTCAACAAGGAGACGATATTTGAGAAGTTGTTAGGTTTCAACAAGGAGAAATTATTTTTCCACGATGGAAAGCAATCCCACAGCATTCCAATGGGGTTAGGTTTCATTGGAGGAGTTGTTAGGTTTCAACAGGGAGACGATATTTCAGGATCTGTTTGGTTTCAACAGGGAGAAATTTTTCGACGATGGGCTGCACAATGGGGTTAGGTTTCAGTCGGAAGACAAGAAATATGGAGTTGTTAGGTTTGAACAGGGAGTATTTTTTTGGTAAGTGGGATAGGATAGGATAGGATAGGTTAGGTTTGGTTTGGTTTGGTTTGGTTAGGTTAGGTTTGGTTTGGTTAGGTTTGGTTAGGTTTGGTTTGGTTTGGTTAGGTTTGGTTTGGTTAGGTTAGGTTTGGTTAGGTTTGGTTAGGTTTGGTTAGGTTTGGTTAGGTTTAGGTTTGGTTTGGTTAGGTTTGGTTAGTTGGTTAGGTTTGGTTAGGTTTGGTTTGGTTAGGTTTGGTTAGGTTTGGTTTAGGTTTGGTTAGGTTAGGTTTGGTTTGGTTAGGTTTGGTTTGGTTAGGTTAGGTTTGGTTAGGTTTGGTTTGGTTAGGTTAGGTTTGGTTGGTTTGGTTTGGTTAGGTTTCGGTTTGGTTTGGTTTGGTTAGGTTTGGTTAGGTTTGGTTTGGTTAGGTTTGGTTTAGGTTTGGTTTGGTTAGGTTGGTTAGGTGTTAGGTTTGGTTTGGTTTGTTTAGGTTTGTTAGGTTTGGTTTAGGTTTGGTTAGGTTTGGTTAGGTTTGGTTAGGTTTGGTTAGGTTTGGTTAGGTTAGGTTTGGTTTAGGTTGGTTAGTTGTTTGGTTAGGTTTGGTTAGGTTTGGTTAGGTTAGGTTTGGTTTGGTTAGGTTTAGGTTAGGTGGTTAGGTTTTGGTTAGGTTTGGTTTGGTTGGTTATGTTGGTTTGGTTAGGTTAGGTTGGTTAGGTTTGGTTAGGTTTGGGTTTGGTTAGGTTGGTTAGTTTAGGTTTGGTTTAGGTTTGGTTTAGGTTAGGTTGGTTTGGTTAGGTTTGGTTGGTTTGGTTTGGTTAGGTTGGTTTGGTTAGGTTAGGTTTAGGTTTGGTTAGGTTTGGTTAGGTT